>CAUYPO010040246.1:0-30133 GCA_963574435.1 Cheirogaleus major | reverse complement strand
TGTGTACCTCCCGGGTGTCCTGTGTAATCAGAAATTATAATTTTCTATCAGAAAATTTTAAGACTATCGATGACTTTTTTTTTTTTTAATGATATAAACTGTACAAATTTGACAAAGGCCTGGCCAGGGAGGGTACAGAAACACTGATTCCCGATCATAGGAGTGACAAGTAGGGCGAAGGGCCTCTTAGGATTTTTGTGCACGTGTAGATGCGCTTGTACCTTTTGTTTATCAAGAGAAAAAGACTTTAGGTTCGAAAAGCTTGAAAAACCTTGGTGAGGAAAGAATGAACAGAGAGATCTGACTTCTAAATACTCCTTCATAAAGGTTATTTTTTATTTCTCAGTTGGGATTCTGTGGCATCTAAGTACTGCGGCCTTAATGGTGCACGATTTTTAGAGGAGGCTCTGAGGAGGGTGTTGATTTCATGGGGCTAAGTCTTGAAAAGAAACACATTATGCGGTACACATTTTAAGCCAGTCATGTTGCAGGGAGGCAAAGGAGAGCTTAAGTTAGGATGGGTGTGCCCCTCTTTTCTTTTGAACGTGATCTAGCAGGGCCAATGGCACATTTTTAGTAATGGAGCTGGGGACTGGCAAAAAAGCCAATTCTTTTGGGTCACGTGAGTTCTTTCTTCACTTCCTTGAACGAAAATCCTAAATGCACCCTGATAATACCCAAATGGGCACTTTGATGTTTTTTTTCCAAAGGCAAATGGCATGTTCTGCGTCTGTTTTCTTTCTGAATTCACAAATGCACTTAACATGTAAATTTAAAGAAAGGCCTCCAAGAAAAAGTCGAGTGACGAATTTCTTTCACTTACTTAAAGTAGTCTCTTGCATTCCTATAAATCGGAAGGATTAAATGAACTGCTTGCTAGAGAAACAGTAGCTAGGATGTGGGAGGAATCCTACGGTGGCTAATAAGACGTCTCAATCGTTTGCATATGCAAAGGATAACCTTAAACTTGAGTTTGATATTTCACGTTGCGGCTCAAAAATGAGTTGCCTTTTATTCAAAGAACCACGCTGTCTGTTTTCCAGTGGGTGGGTGTGTACTCAGGGCGGGCGCTGTGTTGGTTTTGTTCCCTGCAAGGTTGACACAGGCAATGGCGACGCGCGGCCACATCGGGGCAGCCTCTCCCCGGCTGGTGGCCAGGCCAGGCGGATCGCTCGGGGGAGCTGACAATGTAGCCAGGTCCGGCTTGTCGGGGCTGCCAAGAATTTAGAGGGGTCTAGAAACATCCATCGTTCCCCCTTTTAACAATCAACAGTGAGCTCAGGGCTCCTGGTTAAAAGACCACAACGGGGAAGAAATGGGCAGGGTGTTTTGTTGTTTGGAAAATGCCTTCATCGCCCCCGAACGTCCAGCCGCCCCCTCCCCAGAGCGGAGGGAAACCGGGAGAGGAGGGAGGGTCAGCGGCGCAGCCGAGCCCGCCCGGGCACGCCTCAGCGGACCGCCCCGCGGCCGGGTGACCCCCGGAGTGCGGCGCTGCAGGCCGGGGGTGGCGTGGGCGTGGGCCAGAGCTCCACCGCCCCCGCAGCCGCGGCCCGCCCCCCGGCCCGGCCTGTGATTGGCTTGGGGGGCGCGTGCGCCCGCCCCGGAGAGCGGGGAGGGTCCCCGAGCGGCGCGGGTGGGAGGAGGCGGAGGAGGGGCGGAGAGAGCGGGGCCCCGGACGGAGCGAGCTAAGGGGCGGGCGAGCCGGGTGCGGCGGATCGCGGAGCGAGCTCGGAGAGGGGCGGAGAGCGGCGCGCGGGCGGGGAGGGAGGCGCGGGCCGCGGGGAGGGAAAGCCCGGCGGGGTCCGCGCCGCTGCTGCCGCCGCCCGCTGCTCGGCGCGCTCTCGGGAGCCGCCAGCCCGCACGTCCCGCAGCCTTCCGGGAGGAAGCGGCGCAGGCAGCGGCCGGGGCGCGCGCGCGGCACCCTCACCTGCCGGCGCCCGACCGATCCCCCGGCGGGGCGCGCGCAGGGTCGGGCGCGGGACCGGCGGGACCTGGAGGCAGAGTGAAGCCCCGGCCGCCCGCGCCGCAGCACAGCCGCCGGCAGCGCCTCGGGCCCCGCGCGGGGCGCCGGCTCCATGGCGACCGGGCTCGGGGAGCCGGTCTACGGACTTTCGGAAGACGAGGTGAGTGCGCTCCCTTCCCGCCCGGCACTCCCCGGGGAGTTCCTGCCCCGCGCCGGCAGGGGGAGGGGAATGGGGCCCCCTCGGGCTGCTTGTACCCCGCGCCTGTAGGGGAGCCCCAAACACGGGAGCGCCCCGGAGCCGGGTCGGGGGGTGGGGGACGGCTAGGGTCCTGGTCGTCGCCCAGACGGGCGCATTGTTTGTAAATGGAGCAGCGCGACACCCTTGGAGCCGGGGGTTCTTTCCGCTGCTCCCCGATTTTGAGGAGGGAGCGGGGCACGCGCGCCTCTCTGTCCTTCCTCTCCCAGCCGCGTCTCCCGGGGCTCTTGGGCAACTTTCCGCCGCTCGCCCCTGCAGCCCGGAGTCCTTGCAGGGTGTCACGTCTGGGTGGCGGCTGGAGACCCGTGCTGCGTGGGGGAGCCTGATCGTCTTCCCCTGGAACTTTCTTTCTAACGATCGTGTGTGTGTGTTATCAGCAGGCGCTCTAGAGCGTGCGTGTGCTTGTCCCGGTGGGAGTGGGGGCCCGCCGGGAGCTGCGCGTGTCCATCCCCCAGTCTTGCAAAGTCTCAAGCCAGGATTGTGGCTTTCGGAGTCTTGTGGGGGGAGGGTGGTCCGAGGTGGTGGCAGGTGCTGCTGGAAACTTGGGAAGGAAGCCTGCCATTTTTTTCCTCCCGGGGATTCAAAGCCCGGCACCTCCGGGGTGGGTGGCGAGAGGAAAGCTCAATTGATCCCTTTTATTAATAAAGCGAGGGAATAAGCCACGCCCCCAAGCGGTCGGTTCGACTGGAAAGGGCTTTGTTTTTCTCCTCACTCTCTCCTCCCCGTTTCCCACTCCCCGCTTTTGAAACAGTCCTGCTAAATCACTGCTTAGCCCTCTCCCGACCAGCCTCGCTCGGCTCTTATTGGTGTGTTGCGCTGCCAAAAAGGGGGGTGGGACGCCTGTCGCGGGCGCGGCGTGACGGGCAGGCTGGATGGAGCAGGTAGGAGTGGTTTGCCATCTGGCGGGGTGCGCGCTCAGGTCTGGCTCCCCTTTCGAGAGGTGAATTTACAACCCTTGAAGCATTACTCAGCAGGGAGGTATTTCCGATCTTGGTTGTGCATTTCATGAAAAGTTGATGCCTGGAAATTCAGGCTTTCTCGATTCCTCTTTATTCTCCCTCCTTTCTTTTTCTGAGGTCCCCTCTTTCTCTGGCGGTGGGGGTGGGGTTGGAAGAGAGAGGCTATTATCTGAGACAGGCTCACGTTATGGCTTCGCTCTCAGCAGCTCTCCTACTCTGTGTATGTGTGCGCGCGTGCATGTGTGCTACGTAAGTGTGGAATGAAATAGGTGTCTTGGGGTGGGGAGGGTGTTTGGGGCATGACTTTTTTTTTTTTTATGATGGTGCTAGGCAAAGCTCGATGTGATATTTTATCAAAGAATGATCACAATGCAAATAATGTGTGATTTGTGGTTTTGATTATTTTGCCAGGCTAGGCTGGTGTGAAATAATTTCTCCCTTTGTGTAGCTACCTGGGGATGGGTGAAAAGTAGCATTGTTTCATTTACCCTGGGGATTCTCCTCTCCCTCCAGGCTTCTCTCTTGCAGGAGCTTTCCCTTGCATCCTCTTACTTCTCTATTCAATTAGCGACAATAGAGGGCGGGCGGTGAGCTCTTAGAGGTGTGGAGATAGGGACATTCCTGAACAAAGGGGCTGCTTGGGGTGAGGTATTGTGGGGAATGAAGACAGCTGCCATTCATCTTAGGTACTTTTCTAATGTTGTAATAAAATCATTATTTTTAAAACTCCCTGAAAAAAATATTTTAAGAGTGTTTTGGGAAATGCAACTGGATAAATGAATCACATGCATGTCACTGTTATTTGTGCTTTGTTTACACTGGCAGTGTCAGAATCTACCTAGAGCGCATCTTGCCACTTTTGCCTAGATGACTCAATCTGATCATCTTAACTGGTGTCTAGTGTGCAAGTGGAGGATGGAATATGAGCCGAATCTGAGCGTGTGTGTTGGTATGTGACTGGGTTCACTCCTGCGTGTTGCCACTCCCGCATGTTGCTAGAGGAGTATTTGGGGCTGCATGGGAAATAGCAATAGGGTGATGAAGACACCTTTTATTACTTATTTATTGCTATGTTGCTGGTACTATTTAGTTCCACACACATTATTATTACACAAGACCAGTCCCTGTCTTCCTTTTTCAACTTTCTCCTACCAGTGAAAAAATAAGCCAGGGCAGTTTTGATGACTTCACATTTCAGTGGTATTTGCTTTTTATGGGTGGTTACATGCCGTCAGGTTATTCTTCGGAGACTTAGGGAATGCCTTTGTAGAATATTAACAAATTGTTGAATTTGCACTGCTCGTTTTTGTCTCTCTGAATTAGTCTGTGTAAGAAAACCGATGGAAGATTTTAACAGACTCTGAAAGTAGAATGCTGGCTGCAATCAACAGCAGGATTGATTTTCCAAGGCAGGTTAAATATGGGTGCACTTCAGTTTGCAGACTTGGTGTCTGCAGAATATCACACGTGAAGATGTTTTGAAGAGTCACCTTATAAAACTCTTAGCAAAATAGACACCCGTAGCTAGCACATTTCTTAAAAGTAAATTTGTATTTTTATTTGAGGTTGATGAAAAGCATAATATGTTTGGTATACACTTAGTTATGTACCATCTCATAAAGACTGCTGAGCTCTCTGTACTGGTAATGATGAATGAAGAATTGCATTAACCTAGAAAATAGTGGGGTGCCCAAGCAGGGGGTACCACCCTGTTCCTTGGATGGTCATCCTTGGATGGTTCCTTGGAGGTCTATCCAGTTTGTAGGGTGAAAGGGATTAAGATGAGAGCTTTGTTCCCTATATGCTGTTTAATTTTTGCTGTGTGTTTCAGGTTGAGGTTCCTCTGGTGAGATAGAGTTTATACTTACCCTGATTTAAATCATGTCATATTAGGTAACCAAGGATGAAGGACTTTTTATTAGAGGGATTAGCAATTTGACAAAACTTCTGATTCATGGCCCAGGGTCAGATTTGCTTTGGAATCAGAACAGTTTGGACTAATTTCTGAAACTGGCTTGAGTCCTTAGTGGTTTTCTTTTTCTTTTTGTTTGTATGTTTTTGGCAATCTGCAGCACAGTTGGTCATAGTTTACTCCTGAATGTTACAGTTTCCAAAATCTTTTATTACATCTTAGAAAGGTATCTTTTATTGAGAGGATTTTCACTACGTTCAGTACTAGGTGAGTGAAGTACTAGAGTTTGAATGGCAGCCTTATAATGATATTAGATATGGCATTAAAATAAATTTTTTTTTAAATGAGGCAAATGGCATAGGAATGAAGGCCGGGTAGACCTGGGATTGTACTTTTGACATCTTCTCTCCTTATTCCATACAAACAAGGATAGCTGGCTAATGTTTCAAATGCTTCCTCTACACCTTGCTATCTCATTTAATCCTCATAAGAACTCTGTGAGGTATGCTGTGATTTACAGATAAGGATTGGAAAGCTCAGAGAGATTAAGTGACCTGCTTAAGGACACATGGCAAGTAAGTTGGGGAGCCAGGTCTGTTGAATCCAAAGACCTAGTTTTTATAACATGCTAAATAATCCTCCCTTTCTTCCAAGTGTCTTAATAGCTAGATTATTCAAGACAATGTAAGATAAACATCATGGGTTGCAAACTGGTGGCTTCCTGGCCAGGTACATCCAGAGGCTCTGCTTAGTGTAATCTCCAGAGTATTTTAAAGCTTGGAAACTTCATGAAAATGTTTATCTGGCTTCATTGGGACCACATTCTAACCTAGCCACCATCAGTGGCTTTTCAATATGTCCCTTGAGATGTGGCAGATGTGCTGTAGTCTTCCCTCATCACTGCTCCTTGTTGTCTCAGGGGTCTCTCATTTGGATATAATTATCCACTTCATAACAGACATTTAAGGTTAACCTTTGGCATGGATACCATGTTTCTTTCTCTTTAAGATATGGTCAGTTTTAGATGCACCATTATTTTATGTATCACTAAGAAAGGAAAAAAATTGCTATCAAATTATTATACACTGTCAGTTTTATGAAGCATCCTTATTTCAGAGATGTTGATATATGAAAATGAGAATGTTTTAGAATTGGTGAGTTAGTGATTAGAAACCTGGTATGGGATGGGCTCTCATGCCTGTAATTCTAGCACCTTGGGAGGCTGAGGCAGGAGGATCCCTTGAGGCCAGGAGTTTGAGACCAGCCTGGGCAAGAACAAGACCCTGTCTCTCCTAAAAATAGCCGGGCGTTGTGGTGTGCGCCTGTAGTCCCAGCTACTCGGGAGGCTGAGGCAGGAGGATCGCTTGAGCCCAGGAGTTGGAGGTTGCTGTGAGCTAGGATGACACTGTTGCGCTCTAGCTCCTGGGACAGAGCAAGACCCTGTCTCAAAAAGAAAAAGAAAAAACCAACCTGGAATACCTCCAAGCCCTCATCTTCAATATACCCAATCATTCAACACTTTTAAGTCAATTAGTAGCCAGATTTCTGCTTTTCTGTATCTGAGAAAAGGGCCAGAATAAGGGAATTGCTCATAAATGGGCATTAGCAGAAAAGAACCTGGTAGCCTAGATGATATGTCCTCTGAATAATCATCTGTAAATGATTAAGAATAGTTGTTAATTTAAAAATAAAATTGGTATGTGTGTGTTTTCAAGAGATTACTCAAGAAGCCCTGCGTGTCATCTTTGCAGCTGTGCGAGGGGGTCAGGACAAGATTGCTTTCAGAAATTACAGTTTCGATAGCGTTTGGATCTAAAGGTGGATGCTGCCGGGCATTTTTGTAAAGAAAGATACGGCTTGCCCGGTCATGCCAACTCCAAGTGCCTGTGTCTGGCCTAGCTAGCAGGCTTGAAGAAGGACAGTGCACCCCGGGACATGACAGCTAACGTTTGAGAAACAAACTCAAGAGGGCCTAGGTTTTATGGTGACATTTAAAATCAGTTTTTTAAATTGGTAAATGT
Organism: Cheirogaleus major; assembly: GCA_963574435.1. Taxonomy (NCBI): domain Eukaryota; kingdom Metazoa; phylum Chordata; class Mammalia; order Primates; family Cheirogaleidae; genus Cheirogaleus; species Cheirogaleus major. The sequence continues at coordinate 23,022 of CAUYPO010040246.1, read as the reverse complement.
AATGCATTGTTTTAAATTCTATAATGAGTAGAATTTATTTTCTTCAAGGTCGTGTCTGTAGAATCTGTAGACACTGACATTTTTATTTACATTACATTTAGTTTTGTTAAGTCAAAATGTTTATTGGAATCGTTTATTTCATTACTGAAAAGCAGTTTCTCCACCTGTAATCCTAGCACTCTGGGAGGCCGAGGAAGGTCAGGAGTTCGAAACTAGCCTGAGCAAGAGCGAGGACTCATCTCTACTAAAAATAGAAAGAAATTAATTGGCCAACTAAAATATATATATATAAAAAAAAATTAGCTGGGCATGGTGGCTCATGCCTGTAGTCCCAGCTACTTGGGAGGCTGAGGCAGAAGGATTGCTTGAGCCTAGGAGTTTGAGGTTGCTGTGAGCTAGACTGACGCCATGGTACTCTAGCCCGGGAAACAGAGAGAGACTCCGTCTCAAAAAAAAAAAAAAAAAAAAAAAAAAGCAGTTTCCCTAACTTAAAGGAATAAAAATAATTTTGTTCAAAGGGTGAGAACAGTGACAAAATGGAAGTCTTCAGATGATTGCAGTTTCTTTAACCACTACACAGAGCACAATTTAAAGGAAAGGCATTGCATGGGGCTCGGACATCTCTTCAGTGTAGTGGGTGCCCGCATCAGCAGGAACTTTCTTGGGAAAGTTTGTTTTGGGATTCTGGGAAGCCTCAATATACTTGATATTAATATATTCAGGATAAAAATGAAAAATTTCAAGGGAGAAGTTCCTGTGAATATACTAAAAGCCATTGAATTGTATACTTTCAATTGGTGAATTATATGTGAATTACATTTCAATAAAACTGTTTAAAAAATTAAGAATGATTTTAGAGTGTGGTATTATTGCAGCAATACATTTGAGTTCCTGCTAAATTGCTTCTGTACTCATTTTGAGGGGAAGAAACTGTGTTCCTTGCTAATTTAATCACCCTTCTGCCTTGTGCAGTGTTTAAAATGGCATCATGAAAACATAGCACCATGTAATAGATTGAGAGCATATTAAATTTTCTATTTTGACTTATAAGATCTGTATTAAAGAGATTTTACTGGTGCCCTTGAATTTTGGGTCTTAGAGGAGTAGCCAGCAGCAGGAAAAAAAAATTCTGACTTAAGAGTTTTTAAACTCTTCGATGTTTCAGGTGTTTGAATAAGTGTGTTTGTCGTACTGAAATATATCTTAATTGGTAACAAAGCAAACTATATATTGATCTTTAGACAATCCATGTTAAAAAGGTTCAAAATAATATACAGATAATATGGTGATAGTGTTAGAGTAGTAGGATTAATGAAAGGTGTCAGAAGCATAACAAAATGGTACTTTCTGTTTTTGTATTGTTGTTTTCCAGGTCACTGTATAAACAAATATATTTCACTTTCTGACTATAGGTGGCAATGTTTGTACTGTTTAACGTTATTTTTTGGCTTGAGTGTTGCTTGTTGGTGGAATATGGAAATCAGAGCATAATTTAGAGATGAGAATGAAGAAACTAGATTTAGATAACAATATTTTCCTACAAACTTAAAAAATTTAATTATTTAATAAAAACACTTAAGGAGATGTTTCTCAATATGGGCAATGTCAGGAACCATCAGTTTTCCAAGTTTTCAACCTAGAGCATATACAAGTTTGGGAGAGAGGGACAGGCATTTGGATTTCGGGAAGGGCGTGTCTGCAACATACACACACAGAGAAGAGGTCCTTTCTCTCACAATCCTTCTTGGGTGTGTAGGGACTTTTAAATAATTTTAATTCTGCAGTGTAGATCCTTCCATAACTTGCTGTTGACTTTGAGAAGGAATGAATTATTATCACTTCTCCCAGTGTTTGCTAGAGACATTCTGTTTTTTTTTTTTCAGATGGGGGTCTTGCTCTGTCACCCAGACTAGAGTGTGGTGGCCCAATCATAGCTCATTGCAGCCTTAACTCCTGGGCTGAAGCCATCCTCCTGCCTCAGTCTCCCAAGTAGCTGGGACTATAGGTGTGTGCTACCACACCTGACTCATTTTTTATTTTTATTTTTTAGCAGTAGGGTCTTGTAGCATTACCCTGGCTGGTCTCAAACTCCTGGCCTCAAGTGATCCTCCTGCCTTGGCTTCCCAAAGTGCTAGGATTATAGACATGAGCCATTGCACCTGGGCTGGAATGTTCTCGATTCCCGATGTAAGATTGTGGCTCAAGTTCTAGCAGAGAACTTGGTGGTGTAAAGATCTGGGCCACTTATTTCATGAACCTATAGGATCTCATTAGAGTTGTAGTGTTTTATTCTGCAGCCAAGCGGTCCGAATGCTGTTACTGTAATGCCTTTAGGTGAGAAAAGCCATATTACATAAGCGTATCTGGGGTAACTAGCTAAAATTTGACACTTCAATCGACTTTTTGTCCCTGACTCCAGAGTCCTGTATTGATTTACAGTTCACCAGGTTTAATGGCAAGGCTCTCAGATTCCCTCACTGTCATCACATCCAGTGTTTGGTGACTTCTTGGCAGGCAAGCATCCACCAAGAGATTTTGTATTCTTTTCATACTTCCTATTCACCAAGAGAAAAGGGCCATTTAACAGTGAGTTGTTTTTTTTTTAAATGTAAAAAGCTGTAATGTGAAATCCATCCTGTGAAAGTGAAACTTGAAAAGCCTGTAGGGGTGGTGATGGTCCCATGGGGAGAATGAGCTAGTGGAGGAAACTGTCCTATTGCTGGTTTCGGGGACACCCCATCACCTGTCCCTTGGCCGAGGCTCCAGTGGGCCATGGTGTCTCAGGCGTGCTGGGGTGAATCCTGATGGATTGCTTGAGTGGCTCCGGCAGGTTTCCACCTTCTGTGCACCAGGTGGAGGTCATGTTCCCTGTCTGGAGGGGACCTGGCGGCACAGTCACAAGGCCTGAGTTGCATCTCCAACTCTTGGTCTTGCCCGTGTTGACAGTTCTCACATTCCCATTTCTAGCCTGACTCAAGGCCTGGCTGTCCATGTCTCTTTGGGTACAATTCTGGATCCCATTGTATAATGTGTCTTTTAAGGCGTGTTGTAGCGCTGGAATTCCCATTGTGGGTGAACAGTGAGATTGTTGTAACAGTGAGAACTGGCCAACATGCCCCTACCTGCTGAGAGGTCACACTGACTTGCCCCAGTTGAACATAGGTTACGAAACAAGTGTTTTCAAATGCAAAGTTAAACAGTTTTTTACAACTGACTTATATGATTTTAAGTTTTATATTAGCGTTTTGGTGCATTAGATGCCACCAATGTGAGGAGTCTAGTGAGGGCAGGCTCTGGGCCAGAGATGTAGGAGATGCAGACCCTTCTATTAACTTTCAGTGTTTGATCAAAGATGTTTCTATTGTCTAGATTAGTTTCATTTACATGTGACTTTTTTTTTTTTTTTTAAATGCTGGAAGTCACTTTGGTCTGGTTTTTAAGAAAATGAAAGCAAGCTTAATCTGTTTAGTTACTTTGCTTAGTAAGTACTCAATATTAACTATTTAACAATAGGGGGGAAAAGTGTGTGCGTCCCACAGAATTACAAGCTCTACGTAGAATCTTCTAACTACCCTTGGAACCTGAGAACAGGAGTCTGGAAAATCCTGTGCTTTCTTTTCTGTCTCAGTTCATAAATGAGTTGTCTTTGGGTATCGTCATAGTGCTGACAGCATCTTGCCCAGTGTGGTTTGGGCGGAGGAAGGAGTCTGAGGTTTTAAGAAGAAGTAAAACTGAAAATCAGTTTGCATCCTTTTATCCTTCCAGTTCTCTTTCCTTCTGTGCTTCACACATTGTGTATGGCAATCAGGTAACATAATTGCAGTCAGCAAGTTGGTTTTGAGCTTCCAGCTGTCTATATTCCTTCACCACTTGTTAACGCCAGAGGATGAGTGAATATGGCTCTAGGATTGAGCTGCGTCTCCAGGGAGCTAAACTCGCCTTGTTGATTTTTGAGTTCTAGAGTATGTTTATACTGATTCCTCAGAAATTGGTATATGTTGCACAGGCCACGCCTGCCTTTGGAATCGATACTTTAATTTTCAGTGAGTACTGTTAGTGAAAGAGAACACTTTAGGCTGGAGTGAGAGCTTCTCCTCCTGCTTTGAGATAGAGAAGAGTAGATGTAGATGTAGCCGTGGGAATGATGGGTGGCCTGGGAGACATTGAAGAATATTTAATAACATGGAGATGTCAGTAATGTGATGCTAAGCAGAGAAAGTAGGTTATAAAACCGTGGGTGCAGTAGAATTCTATTGTGGTTAAAAGTGTTTACATCTAGAAAAAAATGACTGGAAATATATCCCAGCATGTTAATGTTGGTTATCTTTGAGCAAAGGGATTACAGGTAATTTTTTATTGTCTTTTTTTTGTTGTTGTTGTTGCTGCTTACTTATGTTTTCTATATTTCTATAATAAACATTCTTTTTATTAATATAAAAGAAAGTTAACAAGTGAGATCGAAAGATACCCTCCAAATGCATGTGCTTCAAGCTTCAGGTAAAAGTTAAAGCACTTGGCCAGTACAAATGATTGATATAGTGTTTGTTCAGTTGCACGTGTGTTTATCAAGGGCTCTCCTTGTGCTTTGTATCTAAGGATACCAAGGTCATTGCATTGTCACATTAGGAGCTCACTACCAAGGTGGGAGGTAGAGGGGTAGAGCAACAATTGAATATTTTTCAGAGGAAGGGACTGGTAGATTGGATTTTTTTTCCACTTGCAGCTTATAAAAATATTAATAGATGTATCATTTTTCTCCACTGTGAACACTTACAATTTGTATTTCCATCCCATGCATAAAAGTAATTTACATTTTTCGTAGTGTTTTGTATCCTCTGCAATTTTTTGTGGGTACTATGAAAATTGTGGTCTGTGATCAAATTCAAATCTTTCTCTATATTTTTGTTTTCTTGAGTTTTGAGTTAGAGATCTTATAATTACCCACTTTCTTTTTTGAATAATTTTAGATGTCAAAATGATAGCTGTGCATAGCTGTACTCAACTGTATAGATGTCTAACTAGCTGTAAGCTCTTCATTTTGTCTTTCAGCTGATTTGTAATGTCCAAGTTGGGTGTGGCCTAGAGTATGTCCCTTCCCAAGCAAAAGAGTAGAGTTGACAAACACCATGTTACTTCTAATTGGAGACTTGTCTTTGCCCCTTGGCCCCCCAGCCTCGTATATTTCTGAAACAGGATGCATGTTCCAGTTGATGGGTTTAATGTGTTGGTGGATTCCTTATACTCACACCATCCCCATCCTTTCCATTCCTCTCATTCCCCAAAAATGACAGCTGGCAGTAGTTGATGGTATCTTAGAATTATGGGGCTCGAGTTGACCAATCTCAGTTTGTGTTCTATGGTGGTACTGGGATAGAGTACTGATAATTGTCACGGGGACTATAACCTTATCTGGCTTGTTCAGTTATGATGTGTGAATTAGGAAGCGTCCACCTAGATAGTAGGGAAATGGGCCAGCTCAGGGATGTCAGCAGGAATCAGGTTTGTTCTTTTTTCTGCTTTACCATGTACAGTCTGGCTCTTTTGGGGCTTTATTGGTCCTAGGGTGCTGCCATTGGTGGTCAGAGCTGTGCTTTTTTTTTTTTTTTTATTATGTACTTGAAAAGGAAAGAGAGTCCTTCTTTGGCTTTCTCTTAAGATTAAGGAAATCTTATTCCCAAAATCACCCAGGAAATCTCTCCTTATGTCGCTGTGGCCTGCAGAGGCTTAGGTCTGCTTGTCCCTCAGCCAGCATGGCAAGGAGCAGGTGGGGTGACATTTATTGCCTTTGCCCCTGGAGCCGGCATGAAGTTATACATGAGGACCCTTGGATAGTCCATCCACCTTCAGATACGTTACACCCCTTCAGAAATGCCCTTGGCTTCATGGAATGCCCGTGCCGCCTTTCCCTAGGGAGGCAGCTCAGATATCATCTGAGTATTGCAAAGATCGCAGGGTGATTTATTGTTATTTCTCTTACTCCTGAAAGGAGATTTTTTTTTTTTTTTAATGATCTGGCGACTTATGACTAAATAGGTTATGTTCCTCACAGCATCCAGCCTGCAAAGGGGAAGACAGAACAAGGTAAATACAATAACCTTCTGTTTGGAGAGGGGAAAACAAGACACTCACAGTGGGGCAGCCGGCGGAGCAGGAAGAGCCAGGAGCGCCACCTTGGTCAGCCGGTCTGGTGGCTCTGGTTCTGCTGAAGAACATCCAGCGTGAGGTTGTCCCTTGGTCAGTGTCTTCTCCAGCTGCACCTGGGTAGGATGGCACTGGCCAAGTTCCTTTTCTTGGGTCCTGTTAGGCATGAGTTTGGGGCTTCAGGATTGATTGTCTTGGGGCTGAAGAGCCACCGGCTGGTGGCAGCCAAGCTGGGAATTTGTTTGGTAAAATTGCTCCCATGAACACTTGGGTTTGTTTGCTTCTAGTCAATTCCACAGCCAGTGAATGATCTTATCTTGATGGAGTTGCTGGTTCTTGGAATTTCTGGGTCTTAGCAGCAAGTCTCAATGCTCTGCTCTTCCCCACTGCTTCTGCCCTGGGGCGATATTAAAATAGCCTGGGATGGGGAGCCGCATAGTTTGGCTCTAACAGACAATAGGGCAGTTGAACTCTCTCTGCTTTTGCTTTTGCATATCGTAAGTGACCATGACCAACTCCCCAGACTGTGGGACTCACAGTACCCTCCACCCTTCCCTCTACTCAGCCATTCCAGTTTTTGAAAACAATTTTTTAAAGTGCTGGTAATAGAGACAAAACACAGAATCTGCTGTCTTAACCATATTAAAGCGCACACTTCAGTGGCATTAAGTGCATACTCATTGTCGTGCCACCGTCACCACCGTCCATCCACGGAACTCTTTTCATCTTGCAGAACTGGCAACGCCATGCTCATTGGCCAGTGACGTCCCCATGCCCAGTCGTTCCCATTTTATTAGTAGCACCTCTTTTTGATACAAAATCTGTGATGGGGTTCTTAATCTCAACCAACAGCAACTGATTCTGATGAATTTAAACAGAAAGGGAATTTATGGAAGTAATTTTGGGTAGCACAGAAGTACCTGTAAAGTTGGGGAGCTAGGCCTGGGAGTCGGGGACCACGGAAGGCTAGGCACCTGGAATTGTAGCTATTAGCATATTTTATCTTTATTGAAAACTCAGCCTGGAGGCCACTGTTCAAAGCTAGGCACTCTCTCTCCACGCATCCATCTTTACGTTGCAGACTCTAGCACCTTCCTGCATGGTTATTTCTACTAGTACTTCACTGACAGCACCGAAGGATCGTTTGTTTATGCACCTGTCTGAAATAGGTTAGACACCTCCTCAGAGCCAAATTCACATCCCTTTGGTCTGTCTCCAGACCCAAGCACCATGTCGGGCCCGCTGAGTATTTACTCCATTAAGTGAAGATCTCAGATAAGATGATCTCATGAGATCTGTTGGTCCAAAAAAAAAAAAAATCTTTTAAAAAAATCTTTCTGAATTCTAATTTGTTTATGTAATACAGAGTACACTCCTATTTTCTAGTCTGTACCATTACTTAGAATTTAACTCTTAACTATTCTCCTTCCCCAGAGTTCTAAGAGAAAAGACCTCCCTCCTCTCCAGACCCCAAGAGAAGAAGGGCACAGACTTACCTTTGCTTGCTCTACACCATTTCCCCCCCACGGATTCTTGATTGGGCACAGAAGTTGTTGAAGCTGCCACTGTCCATGCTAGAGCGTCTGCTCGAAAGCGTCGCTGCGGTTCAGACTCAGGATTAATGCCGCCTGGCTAAGCAGGGCAGTGTCCTTCCTTGTTGCCCAGGTGTTAAGCCACGACAACAAACCTGGAAAACTGAGAAGTCGCTTCTCCCCCGGAGCGACAAGGGTGTTACGAAATTTTGGATCTGCCAACCCGACCACTTCCTATCCACAACATCGTCCACATGCTAGGTGTGGACATAGATGTGTTACAGAAACTAACCTATTGTACAGCATGGTAACTATAGTTAATAACTGTGTTGTCATCTTGAAAGTTGCTAAGAGAATAGATTTTGTGTTCTTACCACCAAAAAAAAATAGTAAGTATGTGAGATAATGCATAAGTCAATTAGCTTGATTTAACTATTCTACAATGTATACATATTTCAAACTATGTGGTACATGATAAACATGTACAATTTTTATTTGTCAATTAAAATAATAAAAAAAACTAACGCAAATCTTCACAATAGCCCTTTGAGGTAGGTACTGTTATCTCCATTTATAGATGGGGAAACTGAGGTACAAAGCGGTTAAATAACTTGCCCAGGGTCGCAGAACTAGTAAGTGGCTGAGCCAGGACTTGAACAAGCAGTCTGGCTCCAAACACCATGAGCAGGACCGTCACACTGTGGGGTGTCGGGGGTTCTTCAGGCCCGAGGGGTGGCAGGGAGGGGAGGGCACAGCTGAGGCCTCCAAAAGCCAAAGGAAGAAGTGGCTGGATATGCACAGCTTTGCAGACCCTATCGAGGAACTGGGACTGTGGAAATGAGCCGGGGGTGGATAAAGGCAGGAGGTATTTAGGAGGTGATTCCTTTGGATTTGGTGACTGACTGGGTGTGAAAGGGGGAGGCATCTAGAATAATCCTTCAGGTTTCTTGTATCAGAGGACTATGTGGATGAGAGGAGGGTTTAACAAACCCTGCATTTGTTAAATACCTAGTAGAGTAGTTCTCAACTGGGGGCTTTTTGTCCCCTCCGTCTCCCCTGGGGGACATTTGGCAAGACATTTTTGATTCTCACAACTTGGGAGGTGCTACCGGCATCTGGAGGGTGGAACACCTTACACGGCACAGGACAGCCCCCGCGACAGTACCCTGGCCCCGGTCGCCGACAGTGCTGAGGCAGAAAGACCCTGCGTATTACCGTGTCAGTTTTACACGGTCATCTGATTTCATCCATGCACCAATCCTGTGAGATCGCAAATAATATTTTTCTTGTTTTTCAGATGAGAAAATGGAGGCTTAGAGAGGGTGGGTCACTTGGCCAAAGCTACGTAGCTAGAAAGTGTCAGAGCTGGAATTTGAACCCAGGTCTTCTGTATGTCAAAATCCAGACGTGCCCTTCCTGTTCACGCTGCTGCTTCATTTGTCACCGTGATGCGAAGGAGGACACGTGGTGGATTGTGAGGTTCTTTTTCTGTGGCGGTGGCTCCAGACTAGAGGAGGCAGGAAGGAAGGTGGCTATTTATAGTCAGCTCTGCATAGGATCGAATTTTTCAATCTTGAAGGACTTGCAGCGGGTAGTTCAAAGAAATATAATCATTTAGATGTTGGCTTCCCCCCACAGATAGAAATATGGGAACATTACCATCTTTTCCTTTAAAAAAAAAAAAAAAAACTCTTATAAGGTAAGATAAAATGGAAGATAAAATGTAAAAATTATAATTTAAAACCCTCTTATTCCTTGTTGATGTGAACTATTGCAACCTTCTCCTGTTAATTACTATTTCTTTGGGAAGGAATAAGAGGAAAAAGGGAATTTGGAGGATCATATAGGAATATTTCAGATTTACAGTTAGTTGAACTATTAAAAATATTTTGATTTGCTAGAGGTAAGGAGCCCCTTTGAGATTGGTTTGTTTTAGCTTAGTCTAGAAGGATTAGAGGCTTTTGATAGCTCCAACTAGAGTGCGGGGTTTATATTATTACTTCAGTGGCTCTCCACTTTTAATGGTTATTATCCAGTTCCTGGAAAGATTTTGGATGTATATAGCAGTCCTCCTTGGTGACCTGTGATATTGGAGCTTTAGGGACAGAGTCTTCCCAGTTGAACTCCTCATACTATCTCGTTATTGGCATTTTCAAAGTTACGTATATCCTTTAAGATAGTCTTTGGGTGGTGCTCTGAAGGAGCTGCTTGACTGAGATTGACAGAGTTGCTTTTGTGGGTGTGATTTCTATGTGTAAAAAAGAAGTCTTTTTGTCAGTTCTAGGTCTTATTTTTTTTGCCTGATCCCATGGTGCCCTGGCGCACTTGGGCTGGTGGGACCTGGTGAGTCTGTAGAGTTGGTTGTCCTGAAAGATGTTGGGGCTCCATGCCAAGACAGTGGTTCTTTGGGGGAAACTTGTTTGCTGCACCTTCTAATCTGCTAGGAAATGGTTGCTTCATGGGGCATTTGGGTATAGGGTCCCATCATGGCATTTGGTAAGCAAACAAGGCCTCGAGCTTTTGTTAGGAGAAATAAAGACTGATTTATGTTTTAAATATGGCACAGATTAATACAAAATCAGATAAAAATGGAGAAAAGGAGAGCTTAAGACTTTGCTCAGGTATTGCTGCTGTCTGAGTGTAGCTCGTAGCCAGCCTGATTGTACTACAACATTGGATTCAAGGCCGGGTGCTTCTGTTTAGGTTCCTTGTTGTTTAGATTCACAAGTACAATATGAAAGGAGTAAGGGAAATTTTTGACAAATTGAAGAGCTTATAGGTTAAAAGAATACTTCTAAACTTAGCCCAGTATTGAAGGATAAACATAAAAATAACAAATGTTTATCTATTATATTAAGGTTACTCTTACTCAGTGTTTAATTGATTTTCCCCCTTCCTCCACTCCAGAATTCCCTGTTGAAGAATATCTTATTCCAATATTACTTTCCTTGGGAAGAACAGTTAATTGTGTGTTTCCTTTCTGCTGTGGGAAGACAGCAGGCAACATGATGCAGTACAGTATTTTTTGAACCTTGAATAAGGATGACCCCCTTTAGAGAGAAAACATCAGTGAGGAGCCATGTGTTGCCTTAAATTATTTTTATTATAATATTTCTTGAAATATATCCAAACATAAGAATAAACATGTTTATAGCTGGTATATCACCATAGCTATCGCTATAACACCATAACGAACATAGAAATGTGTTACAAATCTAATTCCCAAATGAATACAGTTCATATCAACAGCATGACTTTAATGTGACAGGTGATGCTGTTTTGTTAAAACTACATCTGACACCTCTGCTCAGGAAGTGCAGGCTGTTGGGACAGCTTTTTTTCCCTGACCTATCATGTGCTAGGTGGTGGTGACTTATTGTTTTCCTTTATTTCCTTTATTCAGACTTCTATTGTACTATGTGCTGGAGCATGAAGACATCATTGAGCTAAAGTGACCCAGAGACACAGTAGAACTACTGTTGCCATCTTGATCGTGAATACAAGGACAATGAAAGCCCCAGAAATCCTGGGGAAGTACTCAGTTACATAAGGTGGTCATGTAGATGATCTAGAATATGCTTGTATTAATGTATTAAGATCATCATTGCCAGAGACTTCTTGTGACAGGTGTGGTCTTTGCTCTCAAAGAAGTCATATCCAGCAGGGAGGGAATCTTCATGGGTAGGGGAGCCTCTTTGGACGGCTTGTGTGTTTTGTTTGCCAGCTTTACCACTGCACAGTTGTGATTCCTCAGAACAGGGATGCCTATCATCTAGCCCCAGTACTTATCTACATTGAGATTGTCAATTAGCTCTAAAACGTGTTGTGCATTTGTTGCTCTTTGATCTTGCAGAGATCTTGTCTGTTAAAGGCAGTTTGGCACTGAAAATCTCAATTAAATTAACACAATTAACACAATTAACACAATTCATTTAGTCTTTCCATTCCTTAGCAACCTTTATTCCATTGTCACTGTTAGGTGACCTTGCTGATTTTCCAAGTGGTAATTGCTTTTGTTATATTTTTCTTTTGAGGCAAACAAAAATCAATTGTTATTGGTGCTGGAGTGTCTGAGAAGGTAGAGCTCAGAGCTTTGTGCACTGCTCAGGGTGCAGCTGGTGCCTCAGCTACTCCACTGTGGTTGCACTATTACCTGTCTAGGCTTGGTGTTCTTGTCTTTCAAAAATTCTTTTAGCTTTTCTTAGCCAGGGATGACAATAAAATATGGAATGACCTATTTATTTTTTTTAAGAGCTATGCTGGATGTTGCCCATCCAGATTCACATTGCCATTCAAGGTGGCTTCTTGGGAGGCCTCGCATTTGCTCTTAATCAGGTGACCATGGGTCATTGTATTTTTTGGTCATCCTTACTCTGTCAAAACTGCCACTTTAGCCAAGTTATAAGCCATGTTAGTCTCATTACCTTGTGATAACACCTTGTTAAAATGGTCCTAACTGGGTTGAATACTCATCTTAGTTAACTATAGTTGGCTTTGAAGCTGTTTCTAGAAGTGAAATTTATACCCCTGGAAAGCACACTTGCCCACCACTCAGGGTGTTGGATGTGGTGGGATATACAGGCTTCAGTGGCAACTATTCCAGCAGAGAAGGTCTAGGAAGGTATTGAAAGATGACTTAACTGTTGAAATAAGTGTTTAGGGTCCCAAGGTGGCTATAACGGCATGCCAAAGCTCTTAATGTTTAAAGAATATTCAGAAAGAATCAGTCACACTCTTTAATATTCATGTCTTGTGGAGTTAGCATCAGGAAGGAAACTTGATACATCTGACTCTAACCAAAGAAAATAACAGAAATGACTGGTGAATTTCTGTACAGTAGAAATGTATACACATTTTCTTATTCCATCCGCCCCCACCCCCCCATAGTCACTTCAGTTGCTTGGCTGTTTCTTGTTAATATCTTATGACATTTTTTTTTGGTGAACTCTTTTTTGAAGCCTCCATTTTCATAGAAGTTAGGTGGTTTTGGGTTTTACTTTTGGAATTGATTTCTAGGCACTGGGAAATTACATAACTGGCTGAGAGATTTTTCTCATCGAATACTGCAGCTTGTTTGGGGATTGGGTGTATTTGTGTGCAGTTTATAAATTTAGATCCCCTCATACAATCCACAGTGTAATTCAGAATTCATCATCTTTGAATATTTTCAAATGTGCTTATTAATTTAAAAGTTTTAAGCCCTGAACTCTTTTGAAGTGAACTTAAATGAGTTTTGGGTTTTGTCAAGAAAGAACAACAGTGGAACAAAAACGAGAAGCGTAGTAACACTTAGCTCCACAAAATAAATCGATGTGGAGAATTATGTTACTGGTTTATGGTTTTGATCAGTTAAGCAGATGGTAGTCTTAGTTTAAACCAGGTTTGGGTAAAAGTCCAAATTCCAATAATGTACTTAAAAGTGTTAGAATCTAATTTTGTCTGATGCCTTGGTGACTTGAGGCTTCACAGAGTGAAAATCAAGGGAAATGACAAGAGAGTCCTAGTTCAGCTGTTTAGCTCTGTGATGCCTTTTTGCTGTTCTCACAGGAGAGATTATCAGGGAATGAGTTAATTGGACATTTTCTGCTTAAAGCAGTGGTTGGGGCTGGGGTGGGGAGAGCCAGCAAGGGCTCACCTGGATTACCTGGTACGCCTAGCACTCCTGGTGCACCTATAGAGGTCCCATGGAATTGGATCTCAGTGAAGAAATGGAAGTGTGAGGTAGGAAGTAAAAGGAGTGGCTCTCTGGGGACTTTGTCACACTTTTAGTGCTTCTGTAGCTGCTACGTATATTGTCCTTTATAATGTGTATTTTGTGTCCCAATGGAATTCTTGGGTAGTGGGAGCTGGATTAAGGAGTGTTGTGCTATGTCGTGCAGATCGGAGGGGAGGTCATCTGGGAAGCTGGCATGTCTTAGTTGGCCTGGGAATGCATAGAAGATCCCCGATGACAGCTGGTGGTGGCAGTGAGGTGGGGGTGGGGGGATGCAGGCCGGTCTGTGTCAAGGTGGGGGATTGAGCTTGGAGGGGGATGGAAGTTCCTGAAGGTAAAATGGGAGTGCACTGTTTGGCAGCAGGGCTGCAAGTTCTTAAACACAAAGAGCAGAAACATCTCTGTTCCTGTTCTCAAACATGATTTGCTTTTAGTCTCGGCAGATGGAGAAACGATCGTTACTTGCAAAGTGAGAGAGCTAGATGAGGAAAGGGTGAGTATGATTCTGGGCCACTCAGAATAAACTGAGCACATTCTCTAAATTACTGTCTTGTGGTTAGGTGCTAGCCATTGATTCACAGTTGCTCCGCAGGGTAGGAGAAGCTTGAGCGGGATGAGGTGGATGGTCCAGCCTTGACCCTGAACGGGTGGGAATACTCTGTCATTGGGGGGCAATCCTGGGCCTCTGAGTCTTTTATTCTCCTTTTGAAAGGCTGTGTTCTCCTGTGGCTTCCTGTTACACACCCTTCTCTAGAACAGTTTATCAGAAGGTACGACTAGCTCTGCATGCCCTTCCTCAGCAGGTGTTAACAGTATGATGAACACAATGGTCAAAGCCTGCATTTCTACAACTTTTCAAGTAGCGGAGCACTGGTAATGATAGAATTGAAATTGAGGCCATCTCACCAGGAACCAACTTTCAGGTGTCACAGCCAGTATAAATTTAGTAATGTGGGAAACTTATTACTAAAAGTATTCTGGAGTCTAATCATTTTTCTTTTTGTTAGCTCAGTTTTAGGAGGCATTCCCAGGGAAATCCCCTGGAAGAACGTTTGGCTGGATAGAGGGCAGTGATTGTGAATTTTCTAGATTCTTCTTGGACTGCTTCAGTTGTTAAAAAAAGGAGTCTCTTGGGACATGAGTAGGAAGCATTAATGCTGTACTGCTGTGTGACAGTAATCCTGAGTTTAAAATAATGGTAAATATCCCTTTAAAATTTCATGCAGAAACAGAAAGGCTTTGGAATTCTGATAGTGGATAAGGCCATCTGAAAATGTACTCCGTAAAAGTATCAAGAACACTGGCAAAATCCATTAATATCAAGTTTTTCAGAATGGTGGAAATTAAAGACTTACAATAATCTGCGGAAGACATTGGACTCTCAGTAGGAACACTGAACCTACTGAGTATTTTAACTTGCCCCAATCACATTTCCACTTTCCCCACCTCTTTGGTGGCCTTGAAAACCAGCAGCCTCACAACCGTGGCAGATGTGAAAACCAGCAGTCTGGCAACCAGTGGATGGGAAGAAAAAAATTGGAGGCCCCCAAAAGGACCATCCCCCAAGAAATGTCACTATTTGACCTGCTTGGCAGCTCGCTTTTAAAAGCTCCTGAGGGCTTGTCTTTATTTGACCTGACTCAGCTCACTTTGTGCAAACAGCTCTACCCACTGAGCATTTGTTGAAAACAATCAGTGATAATTATTTAATCACAGCTGCCTGAGGTGGTGTTCCTATTTGAAGCCAGAAAGTGGCTGATGAAAAATATGGGGATTGAAATGTCCATTGAGGGTTTTGAAAAGTTCCCAACATATTCCTGGGAATCTAGAAGGCTCTGTGTTTACCCAGGAAAGACCTGAGAAGGCCCTAAGTTCTCACCTGTGGCTCACCTTGAGGCTTTATGCAAGCAGGAAGTGAAGACTAAGGTAGAGTTACAAACCATTTGGCAGAGTGTTGATGGCATGTTCCCGCCTACCCCCGCATACATACACAGAAATCCTTGATAAGGCTGGAAACTTTATTAATTCAAGGCATTTAAGGAAATCTCTGTCCAATCATTAGTGACTCACTAAACTAAGCAGAAACTTTAGTGGCCACATGTGACTAAAAAAATAAAGTACAGACCTTACAGAATTGGTTCAAGAAAGTTACTGAATAAGCAGTAACAAAACAAACCTTGGGGTAGGGGGAGGAATCTGATTTTCAGAATTGACACATTGTGTTAAAATTTCTGGGTTTGGACAGAAAATTGGAAGACATCTAAGAAAAACAGGAAAATATGGCTCATACACAGGAAAAAATCTAGTTAGTAGAAACTGCCCATGAGGAAGCTCAGATTTGGGGCATATTACACAAAACTTAAATAAATTATGATAGATATGTTTAAAGAACTATAGAAGAGCATGTTTAAAGAATTAAAGTATGGAATGATGTATCCCCAAATAGAGAATGTGAATAAAGATGTTATTAAAAAAAGAACCAAATAGAAATCCTGGAGGTGAAAAGTACAGTAACTGGAATGAAGAATACATAAGAGGGGCTTAAGATCAGATACGAACTGGCAGAAGGAAAAAAATCAGTGAACGTGAAGACAGTTCAATTGAGATAGTCCAGTTTGAGGAACAAAAAAATGAACAGAACCTTAGAGCCCTGTGTGACATCATCAGGCATACCCATAAATGGGAGTACCATAAGAAGAGGAAAGAAGTAAATGGGCATAAAGAAAGTATATTATCCACAGTTGTATGCCAACAAATTAGAACCTAGATGAAATGGATAAGTTCATCTAGATATAAGTTACAATAACTGGCTAAAGAATTTAGAAGTCTGAATAGGCCAGTAACAAGTAAAGAGATTGAATTAGTAATCACAAAACGTCCCACAAAGAAAACACTGGGCCCACATGGCTTACTGGGTGAATTCTGCTAAGTATTATCACAAACTTTTTGGAAAAAAAAGTAGGGAGGCAAAGCTTCCAGATTCATTCTTTGAAGCCAGTATTAACCTGTTACCAAACCAGACAAAGATGTTACAAGAAAATAGCAGACCAACATCACTTATGAATATAGATGCCAAAAATCTTTAATCCTAGCAAACTGTATGCAGCAACATATAAAAAAGATTGTACACCATGAGAAAGTGGATTTTATCCCAGAAATGAAAACTCGTTTTAACATATTATACAAAAACCACTCATTGTAATAAACCATATTATTAGAATAAAATGCAAAAACCACATGATCATCTCAGTAGATGCAGAAAAAGCATTTAACAAAATTCAGTACCTTTTTAGGATGAAAACAATCAACTAGGAATATGAGAAAACTTTCATAATTTGATAAAGACCATCTGTGAAAAACCCACAGTTAACATCATACTTAATGGTGAAAAACTGGATGCTTTCCCCTAAGATCAGGAGTGAGACAAGGACAGTCATTCTCACCACTTCTATTCATCATTTTACTGGAGATTCTAGCTAGAAAAATTAGTTAAGAAAAAAAATAAAGACCTTTGAGATTAGAAAAGAAGTAAAATAATCTTTTAGTCACAGATGAAATGATCTTGAGTATAGAAAATCCTAAGGCATCCATACGTACAAAAAAACTTGAACTAATAAATGAGATCAGCAAGGGTGCATATACAAGAATAATGAAAAATTCAGAAATTTAATAAAACAATTCCATGTACAATAGTATCAAAAAGAATAAAATACTTGGGAATAAATTTAACAAAAGAAGTGTGCAACTTGTATACAAACTACAAAACATTGTTGAAAGAAACTAAAGAAGACTAAATAAATGTACATCCTGTGTTCATGGATTCGAAGACTTCTATTGTTAAGATGGCTAATACTCCCCAGATTGATCTACAGATGGAGTGCAATGCCTATAAAATCCCAGGTGGCTTTTTTTTTTCTTTTTTGCATAAATTGACAAGTTGATTTTAAAACTCACGTGGAAAAGGGGCCCAGAGTGGCCAAAACAATCTTGAAAAAAGAGAACAAAATTGGAGGACTCACACTTCTCAATTTAAAACTTACTATAAAGCTACAGTTTTCAAGACAACATGGTTCTACTATATGGATAGCCGTAGAGATCAGTGGAATGATTTGAGAGTCCAGAGATAAATCCTTACATTTATGGTCAGTTGTTTTTTGATAAGGATGCTAGGACATGAATGGATAAGCAAGATGTGGTATATCCATACAGTGGACTATTAATTCAGCCATTAAAGAATGAAATTCAGATATGTGCTGTATAACATGGATGAATCTTGAAAACATGGTAGGTGAAAGAAGCCAGACACAAAAAACCACACATTTATTTGAAATGTCCAGAATAGGCAAATTCAGGGGCAGAAAGTAGGTTAGTATTTACTGGAGGCTGGTAGGGGGGAAGAATAGGGTGTGATTGTAATGGGTAAGGAGTTTCTTTTGGGGTGGTGAAAACTTACTAGGATTAGCTTATGGCGATAGGTGCATAGCTTTGGGAATATATTGAAAACGAAGAAATTGTATGCTTAAAAAGGGTAAACTTTATGGTATCTAAATTGAATCTCAATAAAGTTGTTGAAAAATAACAGATAAGCACTAGGAGCACCCCCCCATTCCTGAGATAAGGAGGTTAAGAGGGCAATGTGCGCTCTAGGGTCAGGAGTGCCGTCTTATCTAATACGTGAGCATAAGTTTCCATCGATGGACGTATCAGATGTTTCCTCCCATTCTCACTATTCCTTGTACTCTTTTGCTCTTAATCCTCCCAAAATTATGCTAAGATTTTTTTTTTTTTTTAAGTAACACAATGAGGAGAAAAGCCATATAGATGATCTTGGGCAATTTGAGGTTATCCCAAAGCGTCTGCCTGGTAGATGGTGTGAGACACTAAAGTGGAGTGTATGATACCAAAGGAAGGAAGGATAATCTGTTTCGAAGAATAAAACAAATTCTAGTCTCTGATGGTTAAGTGGAGGGAAAGAGATAGTGCTACACGTTAAGACAAGGTGACGAAGCCCAGATGGCAGGGAAGTGGGAGAGAAGATACACTGTGCATTTATGCACAGTGTTGGCTGTAAACATTTTAATATGTGAAAGATAGTTGGCTCAAAGGAATAGGACGGTGGAAAATATGGAAGAGGAATTGATAATTCAGGAGGGTGGTGAGTGAGAGAAACTTCTCCATAGGTGAAGAGTTGGCTGGACAGTAGTTGTTAGGAAAAACTAATAATAAACCTCTGCATATCTCAGATGCTTCTGTTATAGATTCATTGTATCCACCATTCTCTTGGGAGGGAGTATGCTTTGCACAGACCCAATTTAGGATAGAGTTTTAGGACCAGAAAGCATCACAGTAGCAGGGACTTTCTGCTCCTAGAGAGCAAAAGGGAAGTAGTTTTAAGACCTTTTTTTTTTTTTTTCCTGTGACAGCTAGAGATTAGGTATTAATATTTTGTTGCTGATTTTCCTCTGGTTTAGCAGCACAAAGTAATCATTCGGTTGGCACAAAGCTCTGTGGGAAATAACCCTTGTCGACATCAAGAGAAATGCTTACGCCACTTGATAAACGTAGTGAATTGTGTTACTTAAGAGTGTTTCTCTTAATTGCTTGAACCAGGGTTCAGTGGAAGTGTGACCCGTCCATTCTTCTGTGGTCAGGATGTTTTGAGAAGCCCGCAAGCACGCGAGCTAGAAGGTGGCGTGTTCTGGGGCTAAGCCAGACTGTGGCAGAGTGTTAGTAATTCGAGTTGTATAAACTAAGCTGGGGAGGCAGAGTGGGTGGCTAATGTCACATGAAGAACAAACCCTTCACTTTGTTCATGATACATAACAGGGCAGTTTTCTATCTAACACTGGGTGCAGTAAAGGATAAAAAAAACCTTAGTAGCCTGTGAGGGACTCTGCCCCAGCCTTGGGACTATTAACGAGAAAAACTAAAACAAAATTAGGCAAGGTGGTAAGTTTTTTATTTATTGTGATGGACTGTTAGGCTATAAAGCAAGTGGTAGCAGGGCCAGCAGACTTTTAAAAAATCCAGTTTGGGGTTTGGATCCATTTTCTTGAATTTCTCGTGTTACCTCTGGGTAACCACATAATGGGTAGAGTGAGAACTCGGTGAGATTAGCCGCTGTCTTTCAACCCAAGTGGGAGCTGGAAATCCTGTCTCAGTGGTTTTCAAATCCTGCTGATCCTCAGAAACGCTCTGTTGTTTCCCCTCAGTGTTTTATAATGACAAATTTCACATCTACAGGAAAGTTGAAAGAATGTACGGTGAGCACCTGTGTACCCCCCGCTTAGACTCTACTGTGAACATTTTACTGTACTTGCTTTGTCATGTATTTATTCCCTCTTTCATTCCTGGGTGGATGGATCCGTTCCTCTGTATCCATCTGTCTTTTTAAAGATACATTTCAAGGTATGTGGTAGACATCATTACCCCTCTGTCCTAAACCCTGAGTGTGCATGTCATTAACTACATGTCAGTATTTGTTTGTGGATCTCTTCCAGGAATTTTTTCCAAGATTAAATTCCAGGTGGCATCAGAGAGCTTCTGAGTAGAGGATGGGGCAGGCCCAGGAACCTGTACTTGGAAAAGCTCACAGGAGCTTGTTGGGATCCTCTGCCCTAGGAGTGCTTCTGGGGTTCCTCCTGGGTAACCCTAACCTAACATGCAAAGCAGGATTACTACCCTTGACCTGACCATGCAGCTCTATTTTGGGCTTTCTTGGAATCTTTTGCTTAGAACAGTGGTTCTCAACTGGGGGTATTTTTGTGTCTCAGGAGACTTCGGGCAATGTTTGGAGACATTTTGGCTGTCACACCAGGGCACAGGGGTGGCACTGGCATCTAGTGACTAGAGCCCAGGGGTTGCTGTGCAATGACCTGTGGTACACCGGGCAGCCCCCTACAAAGAGGACTTATGTGGACCAAAGTGCTGATAGTGCCCAGGCTGAGAAACTTTTTTTTCCCTAGAAGAAATTGCCTAAAAGGAAATTGTAACATGAAGTAAGTTTTTAAGCACTGAACAGGCCCTTTAGTGATCATCCTCCTCAGTACCTACCTGCTTTCTGCCAAATACAGATTTACGCTCCAGCAAGTGCCTGATTTCAAATAAGCCGATGTTTCTAAAAGTTTGTTAGAAGGTCAATGATCTCAAACTTTGAGCAAATTCACCAGAAAAAGCAATGTTGCCTGTAGCCTTTAGTTTCTTTTCATGTATTTTAAAATACTATAATGAAAAATAGAAAACGGTGCTTTGGGATTGCAGTAATTAACATAAAACACAAATCTTTTGCAGGTAGCTGTGTTCCAGGTCCTGTCCTGCAGGTGGGCAGAGATGTGCTGAGGAGGAGGCAAAGGAAAACTGTGAAGGGCGTTTCTCGGTAGTTGTTCCACATAGAATGTTCCAAGGGTCCCCTGAGAATGGGACCATTCTTCACAAACTCTCATTTGACTCTGCAATGAATGGCTCTCCTGTCTCTTGATAAAGATGCATGTCTAGTAATGCTCTGACTACTTAATCCACATTATACTTGTTTTTAAGAAAACAAAATGGAAAATGGAATAGAAAGCTTAAAAAATGGGCAGGTCTTTTCTTGAGGTGAGAGTGGTTGGCAGGAGCCCGTGGGTGAGGATGACAGGGTTTGCTCTGGCCCTCCAGGGAGGAGGAAGATGAAGGTGAAAAAGTGATACTGGTCAGACCTTCCCTTGCTTGGTTGATTTCAGGGACCCAATGAGACAATATATGGTGGTGAAAACACACTGCTGGGTTGCCCTGGGTTGAGCTGGGCTTGGTTTCTGAATTGATCAAGTCATTTCCCATCTAACGTCGAGGAAAAGCAATACCTTGTATGGCTGTCGGAAGATTAAATGATACTGTGATTGGGAAGAGTGTTGATAAAGTTCACTGTGCGGTGCAAATGCTAGAAGGTGTTCCTGTTACTTCTGGGTGTGGCAATCTGAGACGCATGTACCTGCAGGGTGTGTGTAAGGTGGACACGCATAACTCAGAAGTGAATAACCCACTAGTTACGCCACAGCTGGTGCTGATGAAACCATCTCCATGGGAGTCCTGGCTTGGCTCGAGGGGTTAATTATAACATATGCTTGGGCAAGTCGCTGAATGGCTCTGATTTTAATTCCCGTCATTTCTTCATATTTGCAATGAAAAGACATACCTGCATGATCCTAAGGGTTCATTCATCTTTAGCATTCTCTACTTCTGGTGTTGAGCGTTCTGGAAGAAAGGGCTTCCGGAAGCCAGAGTGGCAGTAGTGATGAGCATGGTAATAGCAGGGAGCCTCCACTTCCTCATTTATTTGACGTGACAGTCACAGAGCACTTACTGTGTTTCAGGCCCTGTCCTCAGGATTTTAAGAAATATTCACTTTTAATTTTCATAACAACCTATAAGGTAGGTACTACTGTTTTCCTCATTATACAGATGGGGAAACTGAGACTCAGAGAGGTTCATGATTTGCCCCAGGTCATAGCTTGCAAGTGGCAGACCTCAGTGGGGTGCAGGCAGCCTGCCTCTGGGCTCCTAACCACTGGGCCACCTCCTTGGCTGAGGCCCTGGAGAAGGCCACATGTGCCAGATGGGCTGTGGAGCTGGGGCACTTGTGGGCTTCAGGGACGAGAGTCAGCGGGGAGTGTGTGTGAGGAATTGGAGGTGCCATATCCCTGTGGGTGGGGTCATGGAAGTTTTTATTCTGTTCTTTTCAACCTGGTTGAAGTATGAGCGTGGGAATACTGAAGGGAATGTGGCGTGGGGAGGGCAAAGAGAGGACCGTGACTGTGGACCCTGGGGAAGTGGGGTCCTCTGCTCATGGAGCAGTCCCTAAAGATGGAGAACCCACCTGGACAGGACGCCAGACATCTGGCTGTGACGTGGGCACAGCTGTTTGGAACCAGCAGTATTTCGCTCAGGTTTCAGAGTTCTGGTAAAAGCTTTAGGTTTGACATCTCCTCTTTGAGGTTTTTGGTTCTCACAGTGTTTGATAATCTGAATGAAGCTTGTGGGTAGGATACGGGCAGTAAAGTGGGG
This sequence comes from Cheirogaleus major, assembly GCA_963574435.1. NCBI lineage: Eukaryota > Metazoa > Chordata > Mammalia > Primates > Cheirogaleidae > Cheirogaleus > Cheirogaleus major. Next base: position 597 of record CAUYPO010040246.1, on the reverse strand, counting down.
TTATTTCTGCTAGATATCCTTGTTCCTTAGAGACATCTTTGGCCTGGAAAGGTGAGAAGCTATATATTCATTAGCTCCAACCACCTCATGGATAATTTGTTGGAAGAAAAAAAAACCTATTAGGAAAACATCTGTTGCTGTAGAGAGTGGAGCTGGGTGAGTGAGGCAAGGCACATGTCCTTTATTCCTGTACCTGCTGCTCATAGGAACCTGTCCCCAAAGGTAGAGATGTGTAGCCACACTTGACTGCTGTAGATAAGCACTGAAGGGCGGTGTTTGTTTTAACCATCAAGTATAAGCAAGCAAGAAAAAGACAAAAAACCATCATTAGTGACTGATAGAGTGAGTATTGGCGCTTGGGAGATGCCCCAGGTGAGTGTGATGTGTCTGAGATGTGACGGAAAGTTACGCTAGTGGCTGGCTTGCCTTGTTGGTGGAGACCCTGGACCACTGTTCTTTTCCCTGAAGTCTACTCAAACCCTGCCAGTAAGATAGAGCAGCAGTTCCAGAGAGCAATCCCTTAAGCTTATAAGAAAAAAGCTTCATGCGGGGTGAGGAGAGGTGGTGGGTGGGTGGGTGGGGTCCCTTGTCAGAGAA
>CAUYPO010040240.1:0-28829 GCA_963574435.1 Cheirogaleus major | reverse complement strand
CACAGCCAAGGAAACTATCATGAGAGCAAACAGAAAACCTACAGAAGGGGAGAAAATATTCCCATGCTACACATCCAATACAAGGCTGATAACTAGAATCTGTGTAGAACTCAGGAAAATCAGCAAGAAAAAAATCAAATAACTCTATCAAAAAGTGGGCAAAGGACATGAACAGAAACTTTTCAAAAGAAGATAGAATAATGGCCAACAAACATATGAAAAACTGCTCAACATCTCTAATCATCAGGGAAATGCAAATCAAAACCACAATGAGCTATCATTTAACTCCAGTGAGAATGGCCTTTATCAAAAAGTCCCAAAACAATAAATGTTGGCGTGGATGCTGAGAGATAGGAAGACTCATACACTGCTGGTGGGACTGCAAACTAGTACAACCTCTGTGGAAAGTAATATGGAGATACCTCAAAGAGCTATCAGTAGAACTGCCATTTGATCCAGCAATCCCATTACTAGGCATCTATCCAAGGGAACAAAAGACATTCTATTAAAACGACATCTGCACTAGAATGTTTATAGCAGCACAACTCACAATTTCAAAGATGCGGAATCAACCCAAGTGCCCATCCATACAAGAGTGGATTAAGAAAATGTGGTATATGTATACCATGGAGTACTATTCAGCCACAAAAAATAATGGTGATCTAGCACCTCTTGTATTATCCTGGAGAGAGCTGGAGCCCATTCTACTAAGTGAAGTATCACAAGAATGGAAAAACCAGCACCACGTGTACTCACCATCAAATTGGTATTAAGTGATCAACACTTATGTGCACATATAGTAGTAACATTCATCGGGTGACAGGCAGGTGGAAGAGGGGAGGAGGGGATGGGTATACACACACCTAATGGGTGCGGTGCGCACCATCTGGGGGATGGACATGCTTGAAGCTCTGACTTGGGTGGGGCAAAGGCAATATACGTAACCTAAACATTTGTACCCCCGTAATATGCTGAAATAAAAAATAAAAAAGAGGAAACAGAAAACGTTATTTAAACTATATTTTTACTATTGTTATAGTATTTTTATCATGGTTCTCTAATATCTCATCCTTTGTTCATCACTGTCAGTGAGTTAAATAAAAGGAAAAAAGCAAGCCTTTAATCTAACAAGACGCTGAAACAAATTGAAGATGCTTTGAAGTCAGGAGATAGAAACCATATGTCTAGTCAGCTCTGATGAACTTCAATATTCAATATATATTAAACATACTGTACTCTCAAAGGGATTCACTTTTATCCTTGACACTACCAATTATTATTAAAGCAGATAGCAAAGATGAAGCTCAGAAGATGACTAAGTAATAAAGTTGAGACACCAATTGAAACGCCTGTGCTCTGAAGTTTGTAATGTTAGCAAGTGGCTGACATGCACAAGTATAAAAGAAAATAGTTGCCTTTGCAGGATCTATTAATTGGTGAAGATTCATTATTCAGATACAGTGTGTCTATTGCATTTGGGAATTCTTAATAATCAACTGCCTCCTAATCGTCGTTATTTCCCAGGTTCCTACCTTTCTTCCCTTGAAGGTCTTACTTCACTTCCCAGTTTTGATCATCATTTCCCTACAGATGACTCCAAATCTACTTCTCTGTCCTAGGCCACTTTTTGCAGCTTTAGACTTGCATTCTGAGCGGTTTCTTGGCTGTTATTCCCTAAATCACCTATCTGAACCATACATTCAGCATATCCTAAAGCAATTTAACAACTTCCTCCCCCAAAAGAGATCTTTCTTTGGTTTGGGGGTAATGGGAATTCCATTTTTTCATACTTTCATATTCATAACAGCTAAGTCACTTTTAGCTCTACTTTCTTCTCTCCTCTTAAGTTCTGACAAGTTATCTAGTCATTTATTAATAGATCCTGTCTCCAAAACATATGTTTCTTGCATCCTCTCTCCCCTCGGATTCTCATTTCCTGCACCGCGTGTAAGCCTGTATTAGCTTTAACTGGAGCTCCTGAGCAGAGGGGTGTGGGGGGCAGAGGGAGAGTCCTGTCCGCCCTGGGCGCTGCTACCAAATTATTCCTTCTCATCCACCGCTCTCAACTCACTCTGCGGCTCTAACATCAAGGGCTCTTCACTGCCTATCAAATAAACCTTTTTACCCTGGTACTCGAGATCCTTCACAATATACAGGCCCGGCACACAGTCGCAACCTTATTTCCTGCTACTTTCCCTCAACTTCCGCACATTCCTGTCAGATTTGATTGCCACTCCAAATAGGACATGTACTTTCATCTTTCTGGAGCTTTCCTTTCCTTCCTGACACTTAAAAGGCAGGACCACATGGTGCACAGAAGAGTTGTGAGCTCTGGAGTCATGGGCTTTGCGTTCAATTCCCTACTCATCAGCTGTGTAATTATGGGCAAATCACTAAATTTATCTAGTCTTCTGCTTCATAATCTGTAAAATGTACATGATTCCTACCTCAGTTATAGTTTGGGCTTCAAATGAGATAATCTAACAAAGGAACTCAGTACACTGAACTGATTTAAATACCGCCAATAAAAAACAGCATTCAAGAAAGAAGTCCCTAACAGATCCTGGGTTTGTGGGGACAATCTACTAATTAGGAAAATAAGAAAAGAGGGTGCACAATGGAGAGAGCACATGTTCAACTGCAGAGAACGACAGTACATGCCTGCTCGCAGAATTCATTTCAGATTATGGGAACATCAAACCAAATGTCAGGACTGTATCTCCAGGACGATGCAGGAGAGTAATTGCTCTGTCCTGTAGTTTGAAGGATCCAAAGCCACTATTGGGAAGTAGCACTAATAATTAAGAAGTCAGAGAGGTGAGAGGGTTGACAGAGGTGATTTTAACAGCCAATGCCAAAAGTGACCCAGACACAAACACTGTAAACAAAATCAGCCTAGGCAGGGCTAGATCTGGCTATAAGGTAGAATACACCTTCAGGCTGTTTATTACCATTCTCTCTTTATTTTTCCTATATTTTGTTATTAATTCAGATTTCACACGGATAAAAGTGATCATGGTAGGGTTAGAGGTCATTTGCTGCATTTAATTCTAAAACATTTATCAATTGCATCTCTTTCTCTGCATCCCTTTCACATCCACTGCTCTTGTTCATACCCCACGATCTTTCAACTAGAGTATTGTAATGGCGTGTCAACTGGTCTTCCCAACTGTAATCTTGCTCTCCTCAAACCCACACTCTCTAACCATTTCTGTAGCCCTTAAATATTATTCAGTGGCCTCTTATCCAGCAAAAGATTAAGTGTAAGCTCTTTAACATGGCACACAGGATCCCTGCTTCCTCAGTTCTGATTCATCCAACACAATGTGCCATATTGTATTCCCAAAAGATGCAACTGTGTGCATTTTTCTAACCTGGGAAGTCTTTATTTTGCTTGATGCTTTGCCTGAAATGTTCTGTTCACACTTCTTAGCTTAAATAATTTGTATTCATTGATTCCAGGAAGCTTTTTTGAGCTCTACAGTCTGGTGGCGGAGGGTCACGATGTATAGTTCTAAATCATCTGTACAATATCTATATCTATGTACCCAAATCTATAGATCTTCCATTACATTATGATCCCATTAAGACATAGATTTTTTTCTCATATGTTTGGTTATCACCATCACTCCATTACAATGCTTTGGCTATAATCACTGCACAATCGATGCTGAACCAGACTAAGTTTGGGCTGATCACATATGTTTTAGGGCCATATCTGAGCAAGGAAACAAACGAGATGAAACAGGTGTTTTTCTGGGGGTAATATACAATCTGTTTTAAATGGGTCTTCACTAAGAAGATAAAAGGGAAATATTAATGTAAGAAGTAAAAAAGAAAAATGCAAAGGCTTAAAGGGTAGAGCTTGATCATTGTAAAATGATTCAAATCTAGCATGGATTGTCTAGACCCATCAGTCTTCTCTACTTTCAACCCTGTCAAGTTTAGATGTTAGTATCAGCTCTCTTCTTTCCTTCAGAAAGACAACTATCTTGAGGTGTGGGATATGCCATGCCTTCTCTCCTCTCTATGCCTGTACCTACGCTGCTATTCCTCGCATAAAATAACCTTCACACTTTTCTTCACCAGGTAACTCATATATCTTCAGGTTTAGCTCATCAGTATGTCTGAGAAATGAAATCACAATAATTAAGTATAAAAAGCATTTCACAAAATATTATATATAGTTTGATTCTATCTCATGATTTATCAATACATTCCTACAGATATATTTGTTCATGTGTATATTCAACCTAATTGTATGCCTTTTCCCACATAAAAATATTCAAGAAGGGTACATTATCTATCTCTGGCGAGTAAGATGAAAGAATTGGTTCAGGAAACTTGTACTTTACCTTCATAATATTTGAAAAGAGTTCAGATTTCACTTCTCGGAAGTCTGAGCCTGCCTGGATTGACTCAGTACTTGTCCTTTCTGCTGCGTAGCATCCTGGACAAGCTCTCTGGCCTGGCATCTCAATGAGTTTTTGTAGTATGTAACTTGAGTATCTCTCCCAACATCTGTAAGTTTCCTGAAAGTGAAATTTATTTCTGTGCTACCAACTGAATTCAGTACCTGACATATAATAGGAATTGATTGCATAGAGATTGCTTTGACACATATGAACAATTGAAATGAGTTACCTATAGCTGTTGCACTTTTTGTCAGGAACACAAGTGGTCAGATTCAGGAGGGAAAAAGTGCTGAAAGCGTTGAAATTTGTATTCTTTAGATACATCCCAAGATAACAAAATTAATTATCTATAATATTCATTCAAATCTGAAAACAACTTTCCAAAATTCAGAAAACTTACTCTTGTATCTTTGTCAAAATATACTAACACATTGAAAACAGGTATTCAAAAAATACTTGTATATGAGTGGTTCCAAGCAGCAGTATTCACAATAGCCAAAAAGTGAACACAACCCAAATGTCCATCAAAGGTTGGATAAACAAACTGTGGTGTATATTAACACATATGATGGAATATTATTAAGTCATAAAAAGGAATGAAGTATAGATACATGCTACAAAGTGGAGGGACTTTAAAAACATTATTCTAAGTGAAAGAAGCCAGACACAAAAGGCAATATATTATATGATTCCATTTATATGAAATATCTAGAATAAGTAAATCTATAGAAACAGAAGGAATTACCAGGGAATGGGATGGGGGGATGGAGAGTAATTGCTTAATGTGTACACAGGTTTTCTTGGGGCATAACAAAAATGTTTTGGAAGTAGATAGAGTTGATGGTTACACAACATTGTAAATGTACTGAGTGTCACTGAATTGTTCATGTTAAAAAGGTTAATTTTATGTTACATGAATTTCACCTCAATAAAAAAAATACACCAATGGCTTATGAAATGCAGAAGAAATGCTTAAAAGAAATGCAAAAGCAGTTACACGGGGGTTAATTTTATAAGTCTTTCCCATCATAAACCAAACTTTAAAAGGGATAAAAATTAACATAATAAAAATGGTATTCATTTATGGAAAGCTAAATTTCCATGACCATATTCTGTTTCTCTTAAGTTTTAATGGTTTGAGAGAGGTGACAGAAATCAAAAATAAAACTATTGGAAGATAAGATCTATAAGCAATCAGTTTTTGGTATGCCCTAACTATAAAAATAGAACTGTAAGCTTCATTTTTCTGCAGCTCTTAAATTTGTTTTTAAAAACTAAATTTAGCTCTTTCTGATAACAATTAAAAGTAATTCTTGGCTGGGCGCGGTGGCTCACACCTGTACTCCCAGCACTCTGGGAGGCCGAGGCAGGCGGATAGTTTGAGCTCAGGAGCTCGGGACCAGCCTGAGCAAGAATGAAACTCCGGCTCTATTAAAAATAAAAAGGAATTAGCCAGACAACTAAAAAAAAAACCAAATATATATATATATAAAAATTAGCTGGGCATGGTGGCGCATGCCTGTAGTCCCAGCTACTCGGGAGGCTGAGGCAGGAGGATCACTTGAGCCCAGAGTTTGAGGTTGCTGTGAGCTAGGCTGACACCACAGCACTCTAGCCTGGGCAACAGAGTGAGACTCTGTCTAAAAAAAAAAAAAGTAATTATTTTGTCATTACTAAATAATCTACCTCTGTATGTGTTATAAATTTGAAACTACCAAAATAGATGAGTCAAGAATATGAAACTTAGATTCCTTCAAAATGATGTAATCAAATTTATTTGGATTTGACTATGAATGTTATCCCAGATGGCACTGCCTTTGCTGCCATTTGTATGAGGAAACAGAAGCCACTTCTCCATATGGAAAATTTAAAGATTTTAGCACAAAATAACATATGTACTTTGTTAATAATACTAAGTGGAATAATAAACGAGACTCCTTATATGCTTAACTTATGGTGAAAATTACTTAGATTTACTAGAAGGTTGCACAGAAATAAGAGAATGCACAGTATACAGTAAGGTGATATTAAAATGTATAATCATTTCCAGGAGTTCTATTAATATCCCAAGGGAAATTTTCTAACTTACACTTTTGGTTAAGCCCAGTTTAGCAAATATTGACTCTCTTTTATGTGCTGAACATTGTAATGAGGGATAAAAAGGTAAAAACAGAATTACTACCCTCAAGAAACTTACAATCTGATGAAAGCCACATAGTCCAAATACGTTGTAACTAGATGGCTTTATGTATAATAAAGTACGGGCAAGTTCCAAAAGTAGTACAAGGAGGATAGGAAAGTGTGACTAGAAAGAGGAGTAGGAAGGTTCTCTCTGTAGCTTAGACAGGGTTTGTCTGCCTCCCTGTTGCACAATTCCCTGGGGAGGTAGGCAGGGGATGCTTTGCTTTCTATCCACGGGACCACTGACACTCCAAAATCTGTCCCCAGGTCCCCATGAGTCCACAAAGAAAAATGAACCATTAGAATACCGACCTGAAAGAAAAAGATCAAAGAATACAAGTATGCAGTGCAATAGGGCCGCTGGGGAGATGAACAGAAAAACTTGAGGTGCGTTTTAATACAGCACACAAACACACACACATATACAGTCTATGTAACTATATCTATATCTGTATATTTATATGTGTGTATATATAAATCTAAATAGATAATGACGGCCTGAGAATTTTTAAAGTGCTAAATAAGGACCCTTGAAATAAAAGAATACACTGAAATGAAGGCCTAATGAATTTAGAATTAAAAGTATTCAACTATGTCCACAAAACCTAGAAGTGGTTGGCGGAAGGGCGGGATTGGGGTGGAGAGGAGATTGGGAAATAGAAGCATTCCAAACTTCTCATCTGGTGGGATAAAGCAGAGAAGATAAGCCAGAGAAAGTATGCTAAAGGACTTGTCTTATCGGAGTGAGTGGGGTGACAATGAGAAGAGGAATGCCTTGGTGGAAAAAAATTGGCATCTTGTTTATAAATAGTAGCAGAGAAATGTGTTTCTGACTATAAGCAGCAGAAGAGGGGCACTTAAAGTCGAGATGGAAGAGAATGGAATATATAGGCATGGGAACAAACCAGGGAAACAGGAATAAATTTCAAATAGCAATGTAAAATAAGAGAAAAATTAAGGAAAAAAAAATATATCAGTCTATACGCTCAATGTCAATGGGCCATTACATTAAAAGAGTCCATTTAAAAAGTCAGTCATATTGGATTAAAGAAAGAAAAAAAGAGAAAATTACTTAAAACAAAGTGATTAGAAAAGTAAAAATAAGAAAATAAGCAAGAAAATACCAGGCAAATGCAAGCAAAAAGAAAAAGAATAATTGCAATATTAATATCAAACAATACAGAACTAAGGTTAAAAGCATAAAACTGGATAAGAAGGTAAATCATATCATTATAAAGGACACAATGAAGACAATGCATTGTATACATGTACCAATCAACACAGGTACTAACCATACAAGGCAAAAACTGTTATAATGAAAAGAGAGTTTAATTATAAATACATTTATACTGGGACACTTAAATATATCTCTTTTCAGATCAAACACAGAGACCTGGTAGAAAAAAGAAACAAGTTGAAAAATATAACCAATAAATTCAATGTATTTACTTATTCATTATTATTATTATTTTTAGGGACAGGGTCTCACTCTGTTGCCCAGGTCGTGGTACAGTGGTGTGATCATAGCTCACCATAACCTTGAACTCCCGGCCTCAAGCCATCCTCCTGCTTGGGCCTCACAGAGCACTGGGATTGCAGGCGTGAGCCACGCTGCCCACTCTCAATTTAAAAATATACAGAAGCTTGAGCAAGAGCAAGATCCCACCTCTAAAAAAAACAGAAAAATTAACTGGGTGTGATGGCTCACACCAGCAGTCCCAGCTACTGTGTTTCCCCGAAAATAAGACCTACCCATAAAATAAGCCCTAGCAGGATTTCTAAGCATTTGCACAATAGAAGCCCTACCCCGAAAATAAGCCCTAGCGATGGGCGTGGCTACGCAGCACATCTGCACAACCCATGCATTTCGTCGCAGAGCGGTAAAGAAGACGAGCAGCCCTTCCCATCCGCTCCATTGTGACAGCTACTATCGCAGAGGTGACTGGAAAGGTGCAGGCAGCCCCACCAACAAGGTCGGCTCCCCCTGTCAGGTCCGGCCATCCTGTGTGTGCTGCAAGTTGAGGCTTTGAGGGGAAAATAACACATCCCCTGAAAATAAGCCCTAGGGTGTCTTCTTGAGGAAAAATAAATATAAGACCCTGTCTTATTTTCGGGGAAACGCGGTACTTGGGAGGTTTAGGCAGGAGGATCGCTTGAGCCCAGGAGTTTAAGGTTGCTGTGAGCTACGATGATGCCACTGCACTGTAGCAGGGATGACAGAGTGAGATCCTGTCTCAAATATATATATTATTTACACACACACACATACAGAGAACTTCACAGCTTATAACTCTTAAATGGATAACTGAATATCTGTATCTATCTTATATTTAAATACATGGAATGTTTACTAAAATTGAACATGCACTTGGCTACATAATAGCTCTTAGATGTTTTTTAAAGAAAAAATTTCAAAATTCTCTTATTTCTAACTGTAATACAGTAATATAATAAATAAATAATAGAAAGGTGGGCAAAATATTATAATTGTAAATTTTTAGAAATACATTTGCTAACTATGGGAGCAAAGTGAATATCAAAATTAAAGTGGAAAACAATAAAAAAAGCAAAAAAAGAGAACATACTATTAGACCCAGTGAAAGCTGTACTCAAAGGAAAATATATAGCCTTAAATCATTGTTAAAGAATAAAGATGTGTTAAAGAAACTTAACATTGACCTTTAAAAAAACAGATAATAAGAAATAAAACAAGAAAAAGAGAATTTATGAAAATAAAAGCTGAAAGAAATGAAATAAAAACCAAAATGTAGAAAGAATAGATACATTTAAAAGCTAGTTATTTGCAAAGATGAATAGACTAAGTAAATCCTTTTTAAATCTCACTAAAAGAAGAAAAAGAGACAACAAAATGTTCAAGATTAAGAATAAAGTATGAAAAAGGAGGCAAGGATAAATATGGGAGAGAGTAAAGGAATTATAAGAAAATAAAACATGCAATTTGATTACAGCAAATTTGAAAATCAATAGCAAATGCATGGTTTTTTTAGCAATATATAAATGATCAAAATTAATTCAAGAAATAAAAAACATCGATACACTAATTACCAAAGAAGAGATGAGAAAATTGTTTAAAGATTTATTATTGAATAAATCACCAGTGCTAGATGGGTTCACAGCTGAGTTTCATCTAACCTTTTGTGAACAAATAATTCCAATGTGATTTAAACCATTCTAGAACTTAGCAAAAGATTAAATGTTTCCCAATTAATATTATAAAATTGGCACACTCTTAAATATCAAAATGTGATTAAAATAATACCAAAACTATAATCTTGCCTATAAACAAATATTCAAATTTTTAACAATATTTGCAAATAGAGGTTATCATCTATAACCAAGTGTAATTCTATTAAGTAATAAAAGTGTTTACTTTTTAAAAAATCTAACAACATAATCCATCATATGACAAATTAGAGAAAATATTTTGATTATATCAGTAGATAATGAGAAACATCCAATAAAATTCGACAGCCATTTCTAAGAAAAGCACTAATAAAAATAAGAATAGTGGGATATTACCTAAAAATGTTCTCTATCATAAAATATTATAAATTATCAAACACTAAAATCATCCCAATTCAAATCAGAAACTAGAGAGGGATATTATCATGTTGCTATACAATATTCACATGAAAATACTACTAATAATAAAATTACTAATTTGAACAGTAGGAAAAAAATTAATTTTTTTAAATATTGGATTATTTATCTAAAAAAGGGGTCTCTGAAAAAAATAAGAAACAGTACTGGAATTATTAAGAAATTTTTTAAAGATGGCTGGATACCTCATAAATATAAAATGATCATTTATATTTTTCTAGTCATAATGAGCATCTATATATGAAAATGTAAAAAATAATGAATATCTTACTCATATAGATTTAACAATATTGTCATATCTATAAAATTTTAAGGATGAATACCATTAAATATCATTAGAGTACATAAAACAAGATCTAATTTAATGGAAAAGTATATTGTGTTCTTAAATGAAAAGATTTGATATCATATAAATGGTAATTATCCCCCAAGTATTATACATTTATTAAAATTCCAAATAATATTTCAACTATTTTTCTTTTAAATGGATAAAATGGTCTTAATTTTCTCTTGGAAGAAAAAAATAGATGCCTCAGAAAAGTCAAGAAATATTCTAAAAGAAAAGTGAGAGAGGACTTGCCTTGCCAATTATCAAAATATTCAATTAAACTTTATAATCAAATAAGTATGATATTGACCCAGATACAGACAAATAGATAAATGCACAAAATGGAAAATCTGTAAATATATCCTGGTACATTAAAAAATTTAAAGTATTTCATTTCAAAGTTGGTATTTTAATTTAGTGGTAAAAGGCTGGGTTATTTAATAAACCATACTGCTACCTATGACCATTCATTTAGAAGAAAATAAACTTGGATACCTATCTTACACCAAATTTAAAAATAAAGCCCAGATGAATTCTTTTTAAAAACTTAGATGCAAAAAAATAAAATAACAATCAAAAAATTTCCTAGAAGAAAATTAGGAGACTCCACATACAAAAACAAGTGAAAAAAATCTTAACAAAGTCAGAAAAACTAGCATTAAAAGAGAAAGGAAAGGCAGCCTGGGCAACATAGAAAGACCTCATCCCTAAAAATAATTTTAAATATTAGCCAGGTGTGGTGGTGCACACCTGTATTCCCAGCTACTTGGGAGGCTGAAGCAGGAGGATCACTTGAGCCCAGGAGTTTGAGGCTGCATTGAGCTATGATGCCACTGCACTCTAGCCTGGGCAACAGAGTGAGAAAGAAAGAAAAGAAAGAAAGAAAGAGAGAAAGAGAAGGAGGGAGGAAAGAATGGAAAGGTATACTAGACTATATAAAATTGCAAAACTTTTATGGCAAAAGATAACATAAACAAGACAATTAATTGATTTTTAAAAAAATCTTGCCCTTCAGATTACAAATGTATCATACATACATCCATTACCTATAATATATAAGGAATTCTTACAAATGGCTAGCAACAAGAACAAGTAAAAATATGAATTGGCAATTATAGAAGAGCACATCATCTGAATAATAAACATTTAAGAAAACTGCTCACTAGCAATTAAGAGGATGCAAACTGAATTAGAAAGGAGATAGCACTTTATAACATTTAGCCTGGTAAAAATTAAACAATATACCCATTACTGGTGAGAATAAGTCAAAGCAAACACTCTTCTAATTAATACATCATTGGAGGAAATATTCGTTATTATAATGCTTTTGGAAAACAATCTGCTAATGTTTATTCAATTAAAGATACATATAATTTTGATCTTCAATTCTATCCTGAGAATATAAACTATAGGAAAAAAGAGCACAAGTACATAAGGGTAAATATACTAAGGTGTTTACTACACAATTGTTTGCAATGAAAAAATAAAATGAAAAGGTAATTTTCCATCAGAGGGAATGACTGAATAGCAATATACACTGTGGAACATTATTAAAACATTTAAGAGAAACTTAATTAGAATTACGCTAAATTCCTTGAAGAGATTTGCATGAGATATCATCAAGCCAGAATAGCAAGCTGATAAGGGGTGCATATACTATTCCATTTTTGGAAATTCCTGACAAGAAAACTCTCTCTATATGTAAATGCATGTGTAAATATATATATATATGTTTTCTACGATTATATAAGTATGGATAATTTGTATGTCCTAAGTTATTAATATGGATTTCCTTGGCAGGGCAAGTGGGAAGGTGTGGAAGGAGATGCAGAATTAATGAGGTAAAGGGAAGATAAACAAAAAACAAAGTAAAAACTTCATTATAGGGGAAAAAAAACATATTTTACATACCCTGATTATGCATATATGTAAATTTTATGTGTGTTTAAATATATGCCTAAAAATAATTTAGGATCAAATTTTGAAATACTGGGACTGCATTTCCAATCTGCATTCCATAGGACATGAGCATTCTAGGACATACATTTAACTATCCTCAATACATGGCCCGCCCATTAGAAACTCAGGAAGTCCCACGAGATACCACCTGAGCCACCAACACAATGGCTTCATTTTCTTTCTGCAGCAGAGGCAACACTTACCAGCTAATCATGTCACTTATTCAGTGACTATATGCACTATATAGCTTGTTTAATTTCAACGTATATATGGAATTATTCAGGATTTATTGTATAAAAATGTATAGATCCAAAAGGGGAGACAGAGAGTCTATGACTAGTAGGATTATGAGGATTTGTGGATGAAAGAACTGGGCATGACGGAATGACAAGACGTCAGAACTAGAAAAAAAAATCTCACAGATGACTAGTCTAGACCCCTCACTTTATCAGGGGTGCAGTGAGGCTTGAAGAGGTAGGAGTGACTGCCCAGGGCCACACAGCTAAGGACTGGTGGAGCAAAAGCTCAAACCTGGGATTCTTGGCTCAGGACTTTTTCTACCACACTTTCTCTATCCTCTCTTATATAGGATTCTGGCTCTGCCCTTACAGAGTGAGCCTGGGCAGCATGTTGGGACCTTAGTTTTCTTTTCTGTAAAATGCATCTATTCCTTAGAATTGGTACGAATAGTCAACAAGCTTTAACTCGAAGGTGCTTATCTCTGTGCCTGGAGCAGAGTAAGCCCTGGACTACTGCTACTGTCCCCAAACCATCTCCATCCCTCTACAGTCTACTTCAGTGTGATCCCACTAGTGGCAGGAATGAGCATGTAGGATGGCCTGGCACCTCTCTCTGCAGCCTGGGGCAGAAGGAAGGGAGGGGAGGGAGAGAGAAAGAGGCAAGAGGGGGAAGGAGGAGGAGTCAAAGAGGAAGAGAAAAAAGTGAGAAAAAGAGAGAAGAGGCTGAAGAACAAGAGGGAGATGGAGAAAAAGGAGCAGGAAAGAGACAGAAAAATAATGAGTGGAAATTTTGTCTCTACCCTTCTGTGTAAAAAACAGTGTGGCACATTGGAATGAACGAATGTACTTTTAGAGTGGTGTCTTCAAAGGGAATAGTATTTAGCAATGAGACCATTTTTCATTTCCATTTTATCACATGCAAAACAAAGAAAACATTGAAGTAATATACACAATGATACTATTTAGAGTTTTTGATTCTGCACAGTCATTAAATTCTTTTCCTGGAAAAGCTATTATTAACAGTGCTAATTGTAGTTCAGCACAACAGCTCTCAATTGCTATCATGTTTAGAAGGGTGTTTTGAGTAAGTACTTGAAAGTCCTAATTACTGGAAAAGGCCAAACTCTCATTGCTTCTTATGTAAACTCTTAAAGTACAAAAGATACTTGATAAAACCATACTACCAAATGATCAAAATGGATTTTTTTCCAATCAAATAAATGTGCTTTATTCAACCACAAATCCTAAGACACACAATAAATGGGCTAAAATATTTATTATATCTGAAACACTATTGATGCTTTCATCATCATATCTAAATTCCTTTTTCCCCCTCTCATCAAAAAGGAATAAGTAGCTTTGAATATTACAAAGGGTCTTCAAAAAGTTTATGGAAAATATGTATGATGAAAAAACTATGCATGGATTTCAAAACTTTTTTGCGCCAAAATAAAGTCATTCAAACTTGTTATAACATGTCTGATACGTGATCTAGTTTAATTGGAAAAGAGTTCCTGGCCAGGCACTGTAGCTGTAAATCTGTAATCCTGTGGATGGGACTTATGAATATATCTGGGGAGTTACTCCCTGGATTAGGTTACATTATATGGCAAAGGGAGTGGATGGCCACTCCCTTGATGATGCCATGTCACAGAAGACTGTCATAGCAGGTTGAGAAGAGAGGTTCTCCTGATAGACTTAAAGAAGCAAATCACCTACAGCAGAGAGGGCCACGTGGCGAGGACCTGAGCTGGGAGGAGGCCCCAGCTAACAGCTATCAAGAAAGCAGGGACCTTGGTCCTGTAGCTGTAAGGAAATGAATTGGAGAAGGGAAAACCAGACTTTCCTAGTCAAGCCTCCAGATGAGGACACGGCTGGCTGACACCTTCACTTTGGCCTTCTAAGACTCTGAGCAGATATCATGAGCTGAGGCATCCCTGACTCCCGACCCACAGAAACTGGGAGAAGATAATTTTTTCTTTAAAGCTGCTACATTTGTGGCAATTTGTTGCACAGCAATAGAAAACAAAAACAGATTGGATAGGGGTAAGCAGAGCCTATTAGTGGGACACGCAGAAAAGACCTAACCCAGCTTCGTTCGATGGTCAGGGAGGACTTCCTGAGGGAAGATGTAAACCTGAGACCTGAGCCCTGAGTGAGGGAGGAGGGAAGGGGGAGAGGAGAGAGAGAGAGAGAGGCATTCCCCAGTGAGGATCCTGAAAGAGCGTGAGAGAGAAAGAGAAAGGGGGAGAACCAGATGCGAGCTCCTCCTCTTTGGAGCTCCAGTGGTTCGCTAGTGACCCCTGGCTCTGCGTCGTCCTTAAACCACATCCCTCAGGACCCTCAGCCTGTGCTTCTACTCAGTCCGACCGCTCTCGTCTCACTCCATCACCTCATTCTCTACCCCAGCCAGCAACTTCCTCTGTGTTAAGAAAGACCTGTTTTTCTTACATTGCAAATCCTATGTCAGAAATTTTGCCAGAAATATCCCAGGTGCAGAGAACAGCTTCTTTGACTCTCAGTGTGTCTCCAGTGACAGCCATGTGACCATCCCCAGGATGCTGTAGCGAAGTACTTCCTCTTCCTCAGCAGCTTTCTGCCCAGAATCCACGCCCACCCCCAAGGCCACATTTGTGTAAGGACTGTGCACAGCTCTCTGCTCACAGTGTCCTTGGCTAGCTTGCCCTTCCTCAGCTTCTCGGGGCTAGAACCATACCCAGTTTATGTTCTGTCTTACTTTGGTTTCTATTATCACATCGTACATAAACACCTGCTCACTGGCTGCTTTATTTTCTTGCAAGGTTCAGTGAGAGGCTGGGCTTTTCAAAGCAGAAAGCAAACCCCTCTCACCCCCAGCCCCAAGGTTACCATTTGGATCTTCTTTTTTCACAGGTTACCGTGAGGTTTGGAGAAATAGGCAATGGGCTAGGAACTTCATTTTGTTTTTATCACCAACCAAGCATATGCATAGCTAAGCTCTTTGGAGAGTATCATGAGCCCAGCATTGTATGAAGCGCTTTGCGTAGGTTAGCTGTCCATCCTCACGGCAAACCTGCGGACGGATGTAGTAAAATAGTTACATTACACAGACGAGCACACCAAAGCTTACAGAGATGTAGTGAGTAGAAAAGCCGAGAACCCAACCCCAGCAGTCTGTGGCTAGCGCCCACACTTCCATCGCTGGTCTCAACCTCTTCAGGTCTCAACCTGGGCATGGCTCCATCCAAGAAAGTCCCTCCTGACCAAGGCCATAACCAAGCGGCACTGGGTTTCAGTCACAGTTCCGCCATTTATCAACTCGACCAACTCAACCCCTCAGCCTCAATTACTTCACCTGTAATATAGGGGCAACAATAACAATCTCAAAGGGAAGCCATGAGAATTAAATGAGATAATGCATGTAGAGTGCTTATTCTGGCGATTAGCAGCTAGTGAGCACTCAAGAAACATATTCGTATTATTATTCTGAGCCTCGAGGGCGCTGAAGCAGGCACATAGGCAACACTCAGCGTGAGGCACTTCCTGCTAGGAAAAGAACAAACGTCTTCTTGAGTCGAGCTTTCCTTTCTAGGCATTAAGGTGACAAATGTTGGACATGCTGACAGTTGAAATCCTTCTTTGAAACATTATCTTAAAGGTGCTTTTGGAATGATTTATAATAGGGGAAAGAGCTATTAGTGAGTATTCTTACCTTTGTGATTTTTTAATGGTGAACTTTAAATAACATTGTCGTAAAACTAAGACACACTTCAGCTGATTCCAAAATCCACAATAATTTTGCAGTAAAGTAACCTGGATAGTGCTCACGGGAAAGGCTCGGAGCAGTTGCACACCCAATACATCAGAGAGTGGGCAGTGTGTACACAACAGGAGGTGGAGTTGGCTCTTTCATTTTTGACGCAGCTTATAAGGACAAACCTCAACATTTTCCGAGCTCCAGTACTTTTCAGATAAACACTGGAAATGGTGAGCTTAATTCATGTCAGACATGTCCTTTCCTTTAAAATAGTGATGTGGAGAGAAAATTTTAGCATTTGACTCTTTTCTAAATGTGATCTCCATGAAATACAGTGGGAAAGGTCTCAACTGAGAGCCAAGAGACGTGGGCTTCAGAGCTGGCTCTGCCTTAGCTCGCTGTGTGGTCTTGGCAAGCCCCACAGGGCTCAGCATCCTTATCTTTACAAAGGAGCCGGCTGGAGGACCCCCCCGAGTTCCTTCCAGCTTTACTACCCAATGGAATAAACCATGGGTATCTTCCATTGATTTACTTCCGGTATCTTTTATTTTTAAAGTGGAAAATCACCTTTAAAATACACAGCTGTATTACATGAAAGCAAACACTTTGAAAACATGCATTTAAGGCACCCTGGACAGGCGTCTTGATGGCCACTGACTGGAGAAAAATAGACTGCAGCTAACAGCTGTCGTCAGTACAAAATTAAGTCACATGGCAGGAGAATTCACATGTTTTCCTAGGCAAAGAAATGGAACTTTGAGGACTGGCATTTTAAAAATGATGACTCTGTTTCAAAATATTAAAACTGCAAAAAAATAAAGCACAGCGTATTAAAATGTATTTTACCTGTAAATCTCAATTACAGAAAGCAAAGTCTTCCTATGAATTATTTTTAAGCATTCAAATTAAATTTTAATTCATAATAGCCAAAATGTCCAAAAAGCTTGTATGTACTTGGATAATACAAACAGGCTTAGTGAGTTTCGAAGCATTATACGTTTTTTTAAAGTCGGCTTCTGTGAAAGGACGTCTCGGACAGAGCTGGGCAGTCTTGCTTCAGGGAGCCGCGCGAGCCCAGGAAAATACACTGACCCTTTACGCCTCAATTTTATTACTTCTCAAATGGGAATATGGTAACACCTATTTCCCCAAATCTTCATGGAAGAGTATCGTGCTCCATCCACCAAGGCAAGCCAGAAGAAGGACTCAGGAGTGCCAGTCAGTGGTCTAACAGCTAATGGAAAGTCACTCAGAAGTGACAGAATGGCATTCTCCAAAATCTCCGACCAATTCCTAATTTATGAATTAAGTTTTTGGGTTTTGTTGTAATTGCTGGTATTGTTATTTATCTTGATTGATTATTTATTTAGTTAGTTATTATTTTTTCAGACAGAGTCTTGCTCTGCCACCCGGGCTAGAGTACCTGGCATCAGCCTAGCTCACGGCAACCTCAAAATTCTGGGCTCAAGCGATCCTCCTGCCTCAGCCTCCGGAGTAGCTGGGACTACAGGAGCACACTACAACACCTGGCTAATTTTTCTATTTTTAGTAAAGACAGGGTCTTGCTCTTGCTCAGTCTGGTCTCGAACTCCTGACCTCAAGGGATCCTCCCGCCTTGGCCTCCCAGAGTGCTAGGATTACCGGCATGAGCCACCGCACCTGGCCACTCTGATTTTATTTTTGTTTTGTTTTTTCCTCTCCCAGGAACTTCTATGGGCAAATGTATTAATTTGTAGGCATATTTTGAAACTGCCTGTTTCCAATCATTTTCTACTTTCCATCAGAAGGTTATCTAATCCCTGATGCAAATTGTAATACCAAACTCAATCTATTCCTGCCCCAGTGAAATCAAACAGCCTGAAGGTATCTCTTAAATCCACCCTCTGTCCTCTGTGTTCCTCAAAAGACATCAACTAAATTGCCAAACCTCTCCCCAGAGAGCTGACAAACAATGAACAGAAAGAAAGTACTTTAACAGGTGAGACAGCAAGCAAATAAAAGAGATATTCTGTACACGGAGGGTGCACAAGCACACGAATACTTATCTGTGTTTTGACTGAATGCTACATTTAGGAAATTTTAGAAAAATGTATGTGGGCTATACATGTATCAAGCATGGGATTACCTGTACTACAAATAATTGTAATTATGCAATTACCAACAGTAAATGATAATTGTGTGTTTTCTAGGTGGTCTTGATAAAACTGGTCTCCTCTGAATGGAAGGAGCAGGCAGGCGTTCCAACATGGGTGATCTACTACTTCTGAGCTTTTACTTTAGTTGCTCTGGGACTTTTAATGGTCATTTAATCAACCTTAAGGTACTCACTGAACAAGCTTTACCTAAACATTGTGATTTAAGTGCTGAGATTAGTGAGATATTGCCCCAGGAAAATTGATGTTTTGAGTGTTTCTAGGGCAACAATTAATCTCTCCCAGCAGCAGGTCTGTTAGGAGATAAGGGGATGGGAACATTGCAACCCTTTTAAATTAAAGGAAATGCCATATTTGAAGAATAAGAACCATGGGGAGATTCGCTCAAACGTGTAATAATACAAAAGAGCATGCTGTTTAAGTAATGACACAGTTACTTAGAAAAGCAGAAATCAAGAAAATTTCACTTGACTAAATATTTTTGTTTGGGTAATTTGGGTTTTGTCTTGTTTTGCACATTACTTTCCGTGATTTTCCAATACACTTTAACTGCTGATCTGCCCAGAGATTTGGCTTCAGAAAAATCTTAAGCAATTGTGTAGCCCTGATAGCAACAGACATAAACCTAGGTGCAGAGCTGTAAAATATTTAAGCAAACACAGAGGAGAACAAAGGAGACTATTTGTTTGCCTCTCTTTTTTCCAAGTTTTCTAAGATCTTACTTACTCCTTAGGAACTACCTTTCCTCTCTATTATTTAATCTCTGTTATTGATAAACCTAGAAAACAGATTCTTCTCTTTTAACAAAATTTTTCAGAATCTAAAGTATAGTATTTTTCTTTAAGTCTGCAAAGATTTGGATTAGGAACTAAAAATCTCTTGGAAATGGGAGTCCTTTTTTTAACTTGTTCCTCTCATTCATGGTGAGCAGAGGGTTGGGGAGTGGAAGACACAGTAGTTCTGGTTTTATTTTATTTTATTTTTTTGAGACAGTCTGTTGCCTGGGCTATTTTTTTAAGACTCTCTGTTGCCTGGGTTAGAGTGCTGTGGCATCAGCCTAGCTCACAGCAACCTCAAACTCCTGGGCTCAAGCGATCCTTCTGCCTCAGCCTCCCAAGTAGCTGGGACTACAGGCATGCCCCACCATGCCAGGCTAATTTTTTCTATATATTTTTAGTTGGCCAATTAATTTCTTTCTATTTTTAGTAGAGACAGGGTCTTGCTCTTGCTCAGGCTGGTTTCAAACTCCTGACCTTGGGCTATCTACCCACCTTGGCCTCCCAGAGTGCTAGGATTACAGGTATGAGCCACCGCGCCCAGCCTCAATTGGCATTTTGTAATTGATAAGAATATGTATTTCATAATATTTGAACTATTGATACATTATAAGTTAATTATTAAGTTATTCTTAATATGTGGTATGGATTATGAGGTTTAATTATAAATTAGGTCAGTTTGCTTAATTAGAAATATTTTCAGAAATACTCTCCTGAAAATATTTGAGTCCTTACTAAGTATCTGCTATCATAAGGCATTCTCTTAGTTACTTTATTTTGATTAGTTCTGTTGGTAAAACACATTTTGGAAGGGCCTCAATCATTGTTAGTTTTGGTTACTTATAGAAAGCATCTGGTAGAATATAGTTGCAGGGGGGCAGGGTTTGAGGGGAGTGATGAACACATTTAACGAGACTGATTGTTTGATTTTATTTGTTTTGTTTGTTTGATATCACAGTGGTAGTGTTGGAAGTTGTAAAAGGAACCTTTGAAAGATCTCTTATGAACTGTCAGGGGATTGAATTCCAATCTTATAGAAGATATCAAGGATTCAACTGCCACAACTTCATAGGTGCCAAAAATAGACAACAAGATTCAGTGAATCAGAGCAAGGCAGTTTATTCACAGCACAGCAGTCAGCAGGGGCATCAGCATTGTAGTGCAGGCCTGTCCTCAAATCCCACAGGGCGATGTGATAGGCAGGAATGGTGGCCATGTACACAATGGGACGCACTGCAGCTAAGGAACCCAGAGTTGAGAGTCAGTACCTTTTGTAGCAAGCAGGAAGCAAGCCAGTCCTTCTTTCCCTGGGAACTAGAAGCCATACAGTAGCTACACTCTGGTCACCTTGACCTACCAGTATTTGTCTTTATAACCAGTTACTGATGCTGTTCAGTATTTATTGGTGGATAGTTAGGTCTTGCAATTTGGCATATATAGTAAGTATATGCAGGGACATTCAGAACCCATAGCAGACTCTCTCTCTCCCAAAAGAAGCAATAGAGATAATAGCTGTTGAAAAAAAGGCTTTGATAAAATTCAGTACTAACTAGTTAAAGAAACTGATAGCCAGAAACTGATTTATTAGGAATAAATCTATCACAAGTGTGTGAAACCTATATAAGGAAATTTCACATCATTTCTAAAGGATGTAAAAGAAGATGTGAATAAAAAGAGCAACATAGGATATCCTTGGTCAGAAAGAGTCAGTACCATAAAGATGTCAGTTCTCTTCAAATTAAGGTATAAATTCAGTATGGTTTAATATAGTAAAAAATGCATGATTTTTTTTTTTTTTTTTTGCATGGAAGTTGACAAGCTGATTCTAAAATTAAAATGAAAGAGTAAAGAGCTAAATGACAAAAGTAATCTTGAAAAAGATGTGAAGACTCAAGATACCATATATCCAAAATTATAAAGCTGTAGCAATGTATTAATAGAATCAATAGATCCCAGATCTGACACAAGTATCATCAGTATATTTTTTCATACCCCTGAATATAGTTACTCTTCTGACCCTATGGGTCTTCCTTCTTGGCCTCTCCAGTATCTTTTTTTTTTTGCAGCTTGCCACCACTGGCTGCTGATACGGGGCCGCCTTGCTTTCACACCGTCTTCCACAGACCTATTACTTGCAGTGGAATTTTATGTTTATAATTTAGTTAATTTTTTCACTTTTCTTTTTTTCTTTTTTTTTTGCTTGCTATGTTGCCCAGGCTGGTCTTGAACTCCTGACCTCAAACGTTCCTCTCACTTTTGCCTTCCAAAATGCTAGGGTTACCTGGCCATTTTTTACTTTGTTTTATGTGTCTCATTGTATTAAATAGAACATTATATACTTTGTAAATCTAGTATGTATGTATTAGTGGCTCATATTTAAATATGTTTTACTAATGGGAGTGTGGAATCATTCGAAGCAAGTGGATTAAATAATAGCTAACAGAAGAAAAGAGAATATAACAAGTTTTCTGTCCCCTCTGCTCTGAAAGTTACCATGTTCATATTTAATACAGCCACATGCCTGATAAATTTATCTACATTTCAAGTGTGTAGTCACCTGCTCATCTTGGTTCTGTACTTATACAATGATTATATCTATTTGTTCAAAACATACTTATAGATGAAATTCAGAATATATTAGGATTTATTTCATTTTGTATTAAAGGAACATGTCATATTTTACCAAAGATGATTGATATAGACAGAATTAGGTTGTTTTTAACAGAGTCATTTCTTTTCCACTGTAGTTTGAGATCTTAAAATAAACCTTAGCATGGAAGTGATGTAAAAGTGTTATATAATGTTTAAAAATATGGAAAAAGAGTATCAGCAAGTGGCCAATATATTTTATTTTTAAATGCCAGGGTATTTTTCTATATTGATATATGGAAATTTTTGATTAAGTAGTTCAGTATTTTCATACAGAATTTTTAAAAATAGAGTAGATTTTATTTCTAATTTTATTAAAGCAATTTTTATTTTCTTAGGCAATATACTATTTGACAGAGAATAATGCTATAAAATGTCATCTTTGGTTTAGTGGTGCAAATGATTATTGAGTGTGTAGGGCACTGTGCTTATATCACTAGCTTACCATCTAGTGAGTAAGATAAATGTACAGGTAGATAACATAATAGGATACATGCTAAAGTTGTATAAAGTGCTATAGGAAGACAAAGAAGTCCTTATCCTGTGCTATGGTTCTAGAAAAAGTTTGCTGTAGGAGCTGATAATATGAACAGAACTTGAAGGAAAAAGTAAAGTAAGAGTTAACCAGAAGAATAGAGTAACGAGGAGCATATTCCTGCAAAGAGAAGAGCATAAACACAGCTGTATAAAACATAATCTATTGAGATATTAACAGATGATGTATGAGCCAGGGAATTGTAGGTAAAATTATAACTAAGAAGTCTGAGTTTTATTCCATTAGCAGTGGGAGCTATTGAGAAATATTGACCTGGTAGGGAGAGAGGGGTTAAGATAACCTGATCCCAGTGTAGTTCAGAGTGTAGTTTATTTTGTCTTCAGTGTAGAGGATGACTTAAAGATGGTACTGGAGGCTGGGCATGGTGGCTCACGCCTGTAATCCCAGCACTTTGGGAGGCTGAGGTGGGAGGATTGCTTGAGGCCGGGAGTTTGAGACCACCCTGGGCAACATAATGAGAGCTTGTCTCTACAAACAACAACAACAATAATAATAACAACAATACAGATGGTACTGGAGATAGAGCAAGAAATTATGAATATCTGAATTGGAGAAGGGGAGTTGGTATGGAGAAAAAAGGTTAAATTTGATAAATGTTTAGGAAGTAAAACATTAGCAGAATGTGGTGGTTGGATGTGGAAAGAAGAGAGAAATAATCTGTATTTTTGGCTTTGTTTACTGTGTATATAATAATACCATCATCTAAGATTGGTGATATAGGGGGGATGGTTTCAAGAGAGGATCTGTATTCAAAAGTAAGATTATCCAAGGAGAAGATACAGTTAGATAAGAGCAATGAACTAAATTCAGAACCCTGGGCAACACCTTTATGGAAGTGGTAGAAAACTTTTTTTAACAGTATTAAGGGTCACCAGTGTCTAATGCAACTGAATAGTCTAGTAATAAAAGATTAAAATATATCTTGGGTTTGGTTGTGTAAGAATGAACAAGATGACTGGGGTAGATTCAACATGGGTGGATAACTTGTTAGAAAATATTTGAGAAGGAAATTGGAGAATCTTGCTAGCTGGAGAAGGATGCTAGCTAAAGGGAATATTTTTGTTCACTTTTTTTAGATGATCAGTGACTTGAGCATATTTATAAGTGGAAGGGAAAGAGAGAGGTTGAAAATATAAGGCAGAAAAGAGATAAGTGATGAAGCAAGATCAAAGTGGAACCAGGATGAAGACCACTGGTTGGAGGGTTAACTTTTAACAGGGAGAAATCATATACCAAGAAGAGAAAGATGCAATTAGAGATGAGTGCAGATGAAGATAAATTGGGGGATAGGGGATCCGGGCTGGCAGTTGAGGCAGTTCATGCCTGATGACTGTTACCTTTTTCACTTGGTTTCTCAGTGTTCATAAGTAATTAAAAGCAGAGTTTGCAATCTGGTATAGGGTAAAAATCTGGGACTCTGGAATGAAGAGCCTATAATATAACAGCAGCTTGTCTAATATGATGGTTCTCAACCCTGGCTGTACTCTGAATTATGTGGAAGGCTTTTATTTATTTTTTTTTAAAGCTAATGTGTGGATCTTACACTTGGAGATCCGATTCAACTGGTCTTGGGTAGAGCCTGCATATCAATATTTTAAAAAAATGTATCATTTGAATCTGATGTGAATCTGATGTGATGAGGTCAATCATTAACAGTGAAGGGTTTGGTGCTAGGTTAGAGGACTTTGGGAGAATAAGCAAGATAACAAATAGTTGCTAAGGTAAATGGGAGATTGAGCTCATCAGTGGCAAGTACAAATATTACTGAGTGGAATTGAAGGCACAGGGAAAGTTAGAGATCATGAAGCTGTAGTGGGAGCAATCTGTAGTCTTGGGTAATTTCTCTCTAGGAAATGGCAATCTAATTCTATCAGTGAAGATTTTGGAATGAATTCAGGCTTTGGGTTGGCTCAGATAATGTATCAGAATTGCAAAGGTAGAAAGTTGTTGATATTCATAGAGTGGTTCAAATACTGTAATTTAGGTTGAAAGGGCAATGAGTGAGGCCAGGTGGGATTAAAGGATTGCTAGAAAATATAGGAGACTAAAAGCCATCTGTGAGTAGAGGCAGAGTTATTGTAGGAGTGAGAAAACTGAAGTGTAAGACATTGTGATTAGAATGTGATATTGGAATAAAAATTTGGCTAAAGATAACCTCTGGATAATGAATAGCAAGGTTTACGATTTAAGTGTGTAGCTGAAGTGTTGGGAAAAGATAGGAAGTGCTCAAGGAATTGTGAACCTACAGTGTTGCACAGATTATCCACGTGAATTTTGACAGTCACTCATGATGTGGGTAAGATTTGGGGTAGGATGTGTGGTAACAGTATGGACTATGTCATTGTATTAACATCTCTAGGGAATGTGAGGAGTTTCTGGGGGGTTGGTAATGTGTACAGTAGGATGGCATGAACTTTAATAAGGAGCATATTTGGCCTTGTCTCCCTTTACCTGGGGATGGAGGTTTTAGAAAATAATCCTATGCCCCATATACCTCAGGACCTTGAAGTGGGATCATCAATGTGTACTTAATGCTCAAGAGCTTGAGGGAAGGTAGTATTGGTATTCCAATGCCAGGTTTGGCTTAAAGGAAGAAGTTGGAAGGATTGGTTCATGAAGAGGCTGAGGATGTAAAAGCTTTTACAAGATCAATTTAAATTACTGTATTGTATTACATAAGTATATACAAATACAAATATTACATATAAAGTACTTGTAATATTTACAGGTAAATAGTTAACATATTTGTTTATCTGTAGTGATAATGCTTCTATCAGTATAGATAACTTGTATACCTACAGTAGCCAGGCAGGGAACATAAACAGATGCCAGATTGGAGCAGCTGCTACTTGGCACCACAACCTTTGCTATTTGGGTATGTAAGCCCGTCGCAGCCTGCTTCATAAGAAGTCAGAAATCCAGATTCCCCCCCGCCCCCGACAGGGTCTCACTCTGTTGCCCGGGCTAGAGTGAGCTAGGTGTCAGCCTAGCTCACAGCAACCTCAATTCTTGGGCTCAAGCAATTCTTCCACCTCAGCCTCCTTAGTAGCTGGGACTACAGGAATATGCCACCATGCCCAGCTAATTTTTTCTATATATTTTTAGTTGGCTAGCTAATTTCTTTCTATATTTAGTAGAGATGGGGTCTCGCTCCTGCTCAGGCTGGTCTCGAACTCCTGAGCTCAAACGATCCACCCGCCTCTGCCTCCCAGAGTGCTAGGATTACAGGTGTGAGCCACCATGCCTGGCCGGAAATCCAGATTTTTATAATGTGAAATCTCTTGGTTTTTCAGTGTTCATAACTAATTAAAAGCAGAATTTGCAATCTGGTATAGGGTAATAATCTAGAACTCTGGAAATGAAGAGCCTATAATATAACAGCAGCTTGTCTAATATGGTGGTTCTCAACCCTGGCTGTACTCTGAAGTATTTGGAAGGCTTTTTTTTTTTAAGCTTATGTGTGGACCTCACACTTGGAGATCTGATTCAGCTGGTCCACTTCTCTCATTTTTGATAACTTTATATCCATGGCAGCAACTGTTCCTTTTGCTTATGTTTCTAAAACTTGTGTCTGTAAGAATCACTTAGAAACTTGTCACAAATGAAGATTTTTATAAGAAAAAACAACAAAATAATGAAGAATTTGGGGCTTTATCTCAGATTCTGATTCAGTAAGTGGAATCTTAGAATCTGTAATTTTAACAAGCCCCCTGGATGATCGTCATGCAGAGGTTCTGGAGACTGAAGTTTGAGAAACACTGACCTGTACTGTCTGCTAATCACTGAAAATCTGTAGCTTTGGCTTCTCTGAACTCTAGATCTGTATATCTATCTGCCTGTTGGACACCTTTGTCTGGGAATTCTAAATTTTTCATTGAAATGAAATACATCCTACTTGCAAAGACTGTTGCCTACACTCTACACTTGTTAGGCACAGCATTTCCCAGCCTTCTTTGCATATAGGTGTGGTCACATGACCAGTTTATCTGCAGTGGAACATGAGTAGGAGTTCTGCTTTCACATGTGTTCTTCCACGCACATTTACCCCTTTTTGTGTTGCAGGGTAGGCCTCAGAATAGAATGATATCACACATGTGGCCTTGGAAGCCACATGTTGCAGTAGCAGAGCAGTAATCACCCTAGTTCCGTGGACGATTGCATGGAGCAGCATCTCTCACCTTCCTGAAATGCCTGGCTTAGACTTTTTTGAGGTCCTTAGATAAATTTCTTTTGTGTTTGAGTCATTACATTTTTTGATATTTTTGTTATAGCAATTTAGGCGTATCTTCTCCAAGAGCAGGTTCTGTTTTAGGTGTTAGATATTGAACTGAGTAACACAGATAAAAATTTCTACTCTTAACATATTCTATTTGGAGAAGCTTTTAGTATGTAACAAGAATACTTTTAACTGTATAAATGATTTTTCAGAAACAGCTCTGGACTTGGTTACTAAACTTCTAATCTCAACTCAAGCTGCAAGACAATTGTTTGGTTTTTGGTTAAGATAGAATAAAGGTATGTGGAAAATCCCTTAGCTTAAGTCACAATTCCCCTGGTTTTTGGTTCCACATTTATAGATACTGGGAGATTATACTTCTCTTACTCTTAAGGTTGCCTTACTCTAGTTATCAAGCTGCTTTCTCAAAATGATTCTTAAACTCATAATTCGTTTTTGAAGCTCCTGTTGACAAGAATAAAAGTAGCCAATGTTTTGTGTAGAATATTTTGCATGTTTAGATGTGTGAAGGAAAGAAAAATGAGGTCCTGAATAAATAATAAAATGCTTTCTCCCCCTTTTCCCCTTCCCTTATATTGTTTCCTCTTCATTGAATTTTACTCTTAACCAGTGAACATCTGCTGAAACTGAGGGTTCTATCACAGCTTATCTGGTTTGACTGGTGTGAGGGGCTCGAGTTACCTTGGGGATATGTATTAGTGGGAGAATCTGAGCCTCAAAAATCTGTTTTTGAAACCAGCACCCAAGGTAATTTTAGTACAGATTGTCCAAGGACCATATTTTGAGAGACAATGCCTTACAGGGCATTAGTTTTTTCCATCCTCCCTTCTGCAAATCACTGTGCCTTTGTTATATACCAGGCATTATAACTGAAATGTTTGCTATATAGCCAAAGACACTGACCTTACCCTCAAGCTGTGTACATTTTGATAATAAAAAGCATCATTTTAATCAATATGTGTTTTTTGAGGCTTCATAAATAAGCATTCTAGTTGTATCGTTATTTATATTTCTTCAGAGGCTCTTTTTAATTTGCTTTGTAATTCATTGTACTTAATGTATTATATATGTTAATATCATTTTCAACATAGCTAGAAATCTGTAGATTGAAGGCTTTTGTTATAAATTTTCTTTGCATGGTAAGTAGAACTTTCTCTTACTTGCAGTGGAAAGTTTTTACCTGGTGATTTATGAAATAGCATTAAAAATGTGCCTAAGTCTCCAGTGTACTTACTCTTGCGCTGTTTAGCATGCTTCAGGGTCATGGTTAAAACAAACAGAAAAAGATTCTTTCTTAAAATTAAGATGATACTTGGACAAAGAAGATTATACTTGTTGATATTGATTGAATTTTACAGTTGTGAGTGTGGGAACTAACGTTTTTTGAAAAAATAGTGTGAATAAAGTGATATTTTCTATCAGTGTTTTTCTTTTAATTTTTTTGACAAATATCTATAGAGGTTTCATGTTTTGCATTTTAAGTACGCAGCAATTTATATGTGGCTTTGTTTTAATTTGTTTAGTTCTTCAAGGATACAGTTATGTATTTAAAAATATTTAGCTTAAATTAATTTCACTTATGATTTTAAGTACATAGTTTTTTTTTTGTTAAAAATGGAGTTTTGCAACTGAAATAATTTTAAAGAATCTTAAATAATGGTCAGGAAAACAGAAACCTCTGAGTATTTCAAACAGAGGGTTAGGATCATTAGCAATCCAATGGATTGATTGATCATGTGAAGCCAGGCTAGTCTATCTCTGGTTCACCCTCCTCTTATTGTATAGCTTTTTTGGGTTTTGACCCTCCTTCCTTGGCAAGATCTATAGTCTATTTTTTTTTTTTGAGACAGAGTCTCACTCTGTTGCCCCGGCTAGAGTGAGTGCCGTGGCGTCAGCCTTGCTCACAGCAACCTCAAACTCCTGGGCTCGAGCAATCCTCCTGCCTCAGCCTCCCGAGCAGCTGGGACTACAGGCATGCG
>CAUYPO010040236.1:0-33206 GCA_963574435.1 Cheirogaleus major | reverse complement strand
AACAATAAAGGACGCAAATGGACTCTCTGGGGAGGGGTAGCTGACTGCCAGCCGTCCCCATGTGGAACAAGTTTCAGTCCAGTTTCCTGCACAGGGAGCAGGGCCCAGAGCTGGCAGGTGCTGAGAGGAGGTGGCTGGTGGAGCAGGGAGGGGCTTCACAGGGTACAGAGAAGCAGCTGGGCAAGGGGTCCCCTCCAGAGGGAAGCAGGGACCAGGGGAGCTGGGAAGAAATGTGGCCTTCAATCAGTCCTGGGGTTTCCATCCAGGAGGTTGCACTATTTCTCTTTGTCACTCATGATCCGAATATTAAAACCAGAACTTACAAAACTCAGAATGTTCTTACTACCGCTAACAAGCTGTGGTGTGTCTTGGAGCTCAGGGGCATCATGAGAAGACACTGCCGTGAAATTGTTGGACTTTCTGTTCTCCAACAGCCCCATCTCAATACTCGTCACCTGGTTGGGGTCGAATATTGGGCAGACACACTGGTTCTCAAAAGAAATCCTGGCCTATGATGATTTCTTCAGGTGACAATTCCTGAAGCTACCTGGGCTGTGACTGAGCCATCAGTTCGTTTCCTTGGGGACAGCTGTGGCCAGCACACAGCCAGCAGGCAGTGAGCATACCTAGACAGCCCTGCCCAGGGTTTGTAGCGTACCTGAGTCAGTGCAGCCCACGAACCCCCAGGACACGCAGGGGTGCTGGGTTAGCGTGATGAAGCTACGCGTCCGTCCTCTTCGTATTGTGAAACAGCTACTTAAGGAAACGTCTCCAAGAGGAAAGGGAAGGTGTTATGGGATGGTTGTTTGCTGAGGAGGGAAACAGGGGGCTAGAAGGAGGGTTAGAGAATGTGGAGAAGGAAGGGAGGGGTGTCAATGTGAAGGCAGTCTTCGCCCACCCAGAGGGGCCGTCGCTGTAGCATGTGAGCAGGAAGGAGGTCTGGCCGTGTCTGTGGCAGGGCGAAGTTCCTTTAGGCGGTTCTGGAGCGGACTGGAGGGAAAGCCCCGGGGCTCTGGAGCAAGCCCTTGGGTTAGGATTTATTTGCTACAAATCATTACCCTGGACAACTTGAACAGCTCTAGCTGTAAAAGGAGGTAATAATGGTACTTCCTTAGTCCGTTCAGGCTGCTATGACAAAATACCCTAGACTGGATCGTTTATAAGCAACAGACGTTTATTGCTCACAATTCTGGAGCCTGGGAAGTCCAAGTTCAAGGCCCCAGCAGATTCGGTGTCTGGGGAGGGCCTCTTTCTCATCAATGGCGGCTTCTATATGTCCGTCGTACAAGGCAGAGAGGGCGAACAGCTCCCTCAAACCTCGTTTACAAGGTCGCTAATGTCATTCATGAGGGCTCTGCCCTGGTGACTTCATCACCTCCTTAAAGGCCCCACTTTTTAATATTAATACTATCACTTTGGTGATTAGGTTCCACATATGAATTTTGGGAGGACACATTCAGACCACAGCAGGTACTCACCTCCTAAAATTGACAGCATAACGACACCCAGTGTCTTAAGTTTACCTACATGGAACTGCTGATACGTGGTCACTTTTCAACAGCAAAAGATGACAGTTTCATATGGATCAACCTAACACCTGATGGTTAGACTAGCACAGCTGTTCGCAAACTTTGCACTCTGCAATTACTTTGGGATCTTTTAAAAATTCCAAAGCCCAGACCAATTCAATCACAATTCCTGCAGGTGGGACACCTGGCCAGGTGATTCTGTATGCAGACAGGTTGGGGACCGCTGGCTTAGCGCAACATCTGGGATCTATTAAAGCATTCAACGTCAGCCACCTCTGCTTTTCATTCGTCTATCGTTTATTGAGCACCTACTGAATGCCCGGCTCTGGCTGGACTTGCCTCGTGTTACCTGGACCTCCGTCCCCAGCCGCTGACCTCTCCCCTTCCCCTCCTCCCCTCCGCAGTGTCCAGGCCGCGCAGCAACCCCGACGACCTGAAGGCGCTGACTCGGAACGTGAACCGGCTGAACGAGAGCTTCCGGGACTTGCAGCTGCGGCTGCTGCAGGCTCCGCTGCAGGCGGACCTGAGCGAGCAGGTGTGGAAGGTGCAGGACGCGCTGCAGAACCAGTCGGACTCGCTGCTGGCGCTGGCGGGCGCGGTGCAGCGGCTGGAGGGCGCTCTGTGGGGCCTGCACGCGCAGGCGGCGCAGACGGAGCAGGCGGTGGCCCTGCTGCGCGACCGCACGGGCCAGCAGAGCGACGCGGCGCAGCTGGAGCTGTACCAGCTGCAGGTGGAGAGCAACGGCAGCCAGCTGCTGCTGCGGCGCCACGCGGGCCTGCTGGACGGGCTGGCGCGCAGGGTGGGCGTCCTGGGCGAGGAGCTGGCGGATGTGGGCGGTGCGCTGCGCGGCCTCAACCACAGCCTGTCCTACGACGTGGCCCTGCACCGCACGCGCCTGCAGGACCTGCAGGTGCTGGTGAGCAACGCCAGCGAGGACACGCGCCGCATGCGGCTGGCGCACCTGCGCATGGAGCTGCAGCTCAAGCAGGAGCTGGCCGTGCTCAACACCGTCACCGAGGACCTGCGCCTCAAGGACTGGGAGCACTCCATTGCGCTGAGGAACATCTCCCTCGCCAAAGGTACCGCCCGGCCGGCGGCCCGCAGTGCCTCCAGGGCCCCTCCTTTACGCCATCCCCAATTGCACTGGCCATTCCCAGCCCATACCCCCTCCTTTAAGTCCCACCCTACAGGACTCTGGAATTTTTTGCCCAAATGGCCTGTGCCCACTTCCAGGGCCCACACAGGCCTCTCCCCTTGGTCAAGTTCCCTAGGGCCGAGAGTGGGCGCAGTGTCCACACCCCTAGGCATGAGAATTAGCACCAAGGGTGGCTGGGGTGAGGCTGGGTGGTCAGAGCTTGGATGGGTCTGCTGGGGCCTCCAAGAGCTCTGGGGACGGGGGAGAAGACCCCCCCCCCGCAGTGTCACAGTGTTCCCACGGGAAGAACTCCAAGGTGGTGGAGAATTCCCAATTTGAACTTGGCTTTCCAGGTAGAAGAACATTGTTCATTTCACAACTTACTATTAATAGTTTCATTTGTAACTCTTAACTACGATGGCAAAAATGTGGGGGCCTCCACTGTACTCTTGCCATGGGCCCGTGAACATGAGAGCCTAGAGACCCAAATTCCCTTTCTTCACCTCTGACGAACTTGTCCCCCTCAGCCCTTCCTTGTTCCTTCCTCCCACATACACCGGGATAGGCACCCACATCACCCCCTGCTCAAAACCCACCATGGCTCCCCAAGGTCTGCTGGTTTCATTAAAAACTCCCTAGCCTGACCGTCAGCTAGGGTCCTGTAGGGCAAGACTTAAAAGTACACTAACAATGCCACTTTGAGCACCTACTATGTGTCAGATACAGTGCCAAGTGTAGCTTACACGGCATCTTTAAAAACAGCAGCTCTCTAGGGGCGTGATGTTGTCCCCATTTTGTAGACAAGCAATCAGAAGTGTCCCTGCCCAGTCTGTTTTCCGGTCCTGGGTCACTTGGGCTTTTGCATCTCAGAGATCAAAGGAGGGTAAGGAGGTGGAATTTCTTCTCCTAACTCCACGCCCCTGGGATCTTAGCTTTTCCTTTCTTCTCTTTTCCTTGACCTCCCCTGCCCCTACCAGTCTGTTCAGGTACTTATTAGTAATAGTAGCTTCAGTGAGTTACAGCCTACGAAGAGGCAGACGTTTTGTAGACGTTAATTCTCCAAATAGATGTTCAAGACTGCTCATCCTTATGTCCTGCAAAAAGGTATTATTGTCCCCACGTGATAGATGAGGCACCTGAATAACTGCCCCACTGTTTCTTATGCAGTTGGCAAGTGGCAAAGCCAAGTTCTAAACCAGGGTCCTTCTGGCCCAGAAACCCAGCTGTTGTCCCCGACCATCCTGCCTCCCAGCTATAAGCAATGCAGAGAAAACAGCGTGGTCCCTTGGGCTCCATTCCTGTATTTGGGGGCACTTCCCCTGTCTTTCCTCTTCCAGGCGACAGGCGTCACCATGCTTCCTGCGAGTGCATCCCGCCGGCCTCCCCGAGCACTGCACAGCCGGGTTCTTTCGTTTCCAAGTCCACTCTCCTTAGCTCAACCGAAACTGCTCTGGGTCACTCATTTGCCAAGGTTCTCCAGGGGAACCCTCCACGTCGTCTCTCTTTGGTTCTCAAACTAAGTTAAACACTTAGTTCTCTCGGTCTGAGAGCTTCATCCTGATCCTGCCCGGGGCCTGCCAGGTCTTCGAGCTCTGGATTATCAACGGGTGTGTTAGTCCGTTAGTCTGTTTGCTGTGTAACAAAACACCACCGACTGGGTGGCTTATAAACAACAGATGCTTTTTTCTCACAGTTCTGGATCTGGGAAGTTCAAAATCTATGTGCTGGCAGATTCGGTGTCTGTCGAGGGCCCTCTTTCTAGTTCCGAGATAGTGAGTTCTTGCTGTGTCCTCATGTGGGGGAAGGGATGAGACAGCTCACTGTGTGTCCTTTATAAGGACACTGATGCCATTTGACCTAATCCCATCCCAAAGGCCACCTCCTGATCCCATCGCCCTGAGGATTAGGTTTCAACAGGAGTTTCAGGGTGACACATTCAGTTCATAGCACTGGGGTTCCCAGTTCGTCACAGGTGAGCGGCACTTGGCCCCTCCATCTCTCGGTATCGCCACTGTATCTGGGAGCTCCCCTTCCCCTTCCCTCTCCCACTGTTGCCGGGGACCTGATGCTCATGACTCACAAGACTTCTGCTGGCGCGTCTGAGCTCGATCACGGTTCCACTCTCACAAGACAAAGCTCTGCCCTGGCAGCGGACGGGGATGTTTTACCAGATGCGCTTTCCTGTGTTCCCACGCTGCTGTCCAGAGTGGCCTTGCCGCCCTAGCTCTGTGCAGTTCCTCTCTTAAGGTCTTTAAACACACACATGCACACACACACATAATACACATATGCACGTACATGTATATACACATACGCGCACATATGCATGCATGTACGCATTCACGTGTGTATACACATACGTATGTGCACGCACATATACATATACACACGTACATATACACACATACACTATTTTGCAGTGAGCACGTCTATGCAAACCTACCCCCAAAGTCTGAGCAAGCTGAGAGGTCAAGGAAAGAGCCTGACAAATCCATTTTTTTTTCAGAAAGAAACATTTAACAGGAACTTTCAAACAGAAGCCATGTCCCAGGGCGGTTACCCTCAGACCCAGGGCTCATACACCACAGGGGAGGAGTGTGTAGGACAATTAAAGTCAACCCCTAAGGGAAAGACATAAACACTATATGGACCTGCCTAAGGGCAGGATTTATAATCAAGGTTGTTTTGGCCTAAGGGTAGGATTTATAGTAACAGTAGATAAAGTAGAAATCTTACAGGGATTCCCAGGACAGGGGTTAATCGGAAGTCAATGTGGTGGATTAGCATCCCAGATAGAGTTGTTTTATCCTGTAGTACACGTACAGGCATTCACATATACACACATACACACACATACATAGGTACACACACATGCACAGGCAGATGCATGTACACACATGCATACATATATACACACATTTGCACACATATACATGCATACATATGTGCTTGTATGTACATGTATGTGTGAGCACATGTGTGTACATGTATACATACATGCACACACGTACACCACTCTCTCTTTGCCCTTTCCTGGCTCAGAATCCACAAATACCCAACTATGTGTATTTTTCAAATATGAGCTTATTTACATTATTCTTGAGCTTGATCCAAATGGTTTTTATTCCCTCACTTTGTTATACAGTTCTCCATGAGCTTTGTCTCCAGTTTGTCTTTGTGGATATCTGTAGCGGGACTTTGTTTTCTGTTTTGGATTTTTAGCATTAACCCGGTCTGTTGAAATTTGTCTGTGGGTTTGAAAGCAGCCGAGAATTTAGATTATCAGAGCGGGGAGGCAGCCCAGGAGGGGAGGTGTGAGTGAAGCCTGCAGGCACGGCCCCTCAGCCACATGAGGATCAGAATCCCAGAATTTGGAGTGGTGCTCGATCTCTGACATCCTCTAATCCGATCCTCTTGTTTTGCAGTTGGGGACCCTGAGGCCAGAAAGGGGAAATGACTTGCCCAAGTCAGAGACTGAGCCAGTGGCCCAGCTGGAGCTAGAACATACATCTCCGAATTTGTGAAAACAAGTTTGCAAAGCAGATTCATCTGTGGTCTGCTTTTTCAAGAAAAAACACAATCTAGCAGAGAGTCCAGTTCAGCAGATGTTTGTAAAGGCACGGAGGAGCGGGGTCGGGGTCGGATTCCAGGCTGACGTTGGGACTTTGGCTTCTATTAATAGTTAGTAGGGTCTGTTGAAGGTCTGCGGAGAATCTCCGTGAACAGAGTGACGTGGAAAGTAGCATTGCCACTCTACTAGGGATTGGGAAGTGTGGCCTGGGCAGGGATCCCTGGGTGTCTCTCCTTCCACCCTGGCTCTCCTGGGCAGGGAGTGGGGCTGCCCCCACCCTGCCACCCTGCTCGTTGCCCTTGAGGCCCAGAGGACCACAGCCGAGGGCAGTCCCTGCACCTGTTTGGGCCTGAGTCTCCTTGTCTATGATGGTGGGCTGGCGGTCCCTGCCCCAGCCACTCCTCTGTCAGTGCCCTGGGGTTCATGTGGTTCTGGGACAGGGTTTACCTTACGATTATGGTCGCCGTACTGCTGGCTTCTGGCTGGGTTCACTGGTTGCCTTGATCATTTGTTCTTGGCGGGTCACCCTGATTCCAGCACACACAGGCCCCGACCCCTGGCACGTGTTCCAGGGTCCAGGAAGGGAGAAGGGGTTGCTTGTCCCTCCCATTGCTGGTCCCCAGGCAAACCTTGGTGCTTCTCCCAAAGGCTCCATCATGGATGCTCCATTCTGTTCTGAAGAAGTTTCCAGTGGGTGTGTCCCACGGGCAGCCAGGCAATGACAGAGCTGAACCGGGGTCGCATGAGGGCGGTGGGCTAGACGGGCGGACAGGCCCTGAGAGGGGACCCCAGGATGCTGCTCTTCCTTGTCCTGCACACCCTGGCAATGGAAAAGATGAGGAATATAACGGCTTAAAATGTCGCGAAGTGGAAAAGTTCACCTGGGTTCTGGCTGGGGAGGCCTGGAGGATGCGGAGAAGCGAGACACGGGGTGGGGTCCATCCTAGCGACGGAGATCCAGGCACCCTCTCTGGTGCCCTTGGCTGCAGCCTTGACCTCAAGGGGAGGTGGCCGGAATGAAGCCTTTCGCTAGCTGTGTGATCTCAGGCCTGTTCCCAGCAGTGCTCTGTCTCAACCCCGTGGGCTGAAACCTGGGAACGGTGTGGCCAGCCTTACTTTGCTTCTCTTCACAGAATAGAGGAGAATGGCTACAAAACCCAGTCCTCCTTAAATGATTCATATAACTTGTGCATTTAAACGCTGTTAATTGCCTTTTCTCTGTGCCTGCGCCATTGAATTGTTTGAAACAGCTGTCAACTTCGCTTAGGGTCTGAGGACAGTGCCAACTCGTGCAACGTATCAGTACATCGCGATCTTGGCCGCCTGGTTGTTTTGTGTGTATTATTAACACCCTCTGATCTCATATACTAATTCATTCACCAAATATTTATTGTGCAAGACGTTGCTGCTATGCTGTGAGTGTGCGGGTTTCGGTTTCCTAGGGCTACCATGCCACAGACTTAGTGGCTCAACAGAAGTTTATTTTTTTTACCGTTCTGGAGGCTGGAAGTCTGAAGTCAAGGTGTCCACAGGGCTGAGTTCCCTTAGAAAGCTCTAGAGGAGGGTCCTTGCTGGCCTCTTCCTAACCCGTGTGGCTGCTGGCAATCCTTGGCTTGTGGACACATCACTCCAGTCTCTGGCTCTGTTGCCCCGTTGTGTTCTGCTGACATCTCTGCGTCTCTGTTTTCTCTTTTTATGAGGACACCAGTCATTGGACTAGGGTCTACCCTACTCCAGTCCTCGTCTTAACTAATTGCATCTGCAAAGACCCTATTTCCAAATAAGGTCACATTCTGAGGTTCTGGGTTGTAGACATGAATTGGGGGGCGGAGGGGGCACTGGGCCACCTGGTCCAATGTGATTCAATCGATCCTCTTTTAATCTTTCGAAGCAGCAGGAGGCAGGAGCCCGGGTCTGGGGCTTCTCAGCCGGTACAGGGATGGAAAGGATATGGTCCTGTTTCTGGGAGCTGGCAATTTTCTTAGGAAGGAGAGAACACATTCTCTGTGGCCACGGGACAAGGCCGTGGAGACAACTGTCAAATGGCACCAAGTACGGGCACTCAAGCAGGTCCCGACTACTTTCAGCAGGAACGATGGGTCAGGGAAGGTTTC
The DNA here is from genome assembly GCA_963574435.1 of Cheirogaleus major. NCBI lineage: Eukaryota > Metazoa > Chordata > Mammalia > Primates > Cheirogaleidae > Cheirogaleus > Cheirogaleus major. Next base: position 24,857 of record CAUYPO010040236.1, on the reverse strand, counting down.
ACCAGGAAGGTGGCAGTGAGCAGCCTCGGGGACTGGCGGTGACTGGGGGGTGGCAGGGAGGGCTCATGGGCTCGCCAGCCTGGGGGCAGCAGGAAGGCTCTGTGAATGGCGAGACATCTAGCCCCTGGGTGTGGCGGGCGGGCCGGTCAGACCTTCACTCCCTGGCCAGCTGTGTGGTCTCAGACAAGTAACCTAACACACGGTGCTGTTGCAGGGACTGAGTGCAGTCACGTACGCTAGAGTCCCTGCCATGCTGGGGCCCAGCCTGGAAGGCAGCCCCACGCAGGAGTGGTCAGAAACCCCTCTTCCATCCAGAAATCTGAGCTCGATCCTGGCCTCTTCCTCCCTGGCCTTCAACATTGCGCCAAATTCAGACCCTTCTACTTTCTACACAGCGTTGAATGTATCCCTGTCGTCCCTCTGACAGCCACTTCCCCCATCCAGGGCTCTGCCGCCTCTCACCTGGATGCATTGCAGCCTCCGCTGCGGCCTCCCTTTGTCGAGGCTTCCCTCCGTCCCGACCCATTTCCACGTGGCAGCCGGAGCCGTTCTCCTGCATGCAGATCTGACTGGGCCCATCCCATGGCTCCTGGTGCCCTGGGGCAGGGCTGCGTCCAGCCTTCAGGCCAGGCCTGCACAACCCCCCCTCCTTTTTTGCTGTGTGCCCCCAGCTTCTTATCCCACCACGGTTCACAGATCTCTGTCGGCCCTTTCAGCCCTCATAGGGATGTGGCCTCTGCCCGGAACTCTTCCTTTTCACGCTGTCTCAGCCCAGGCTGCCATGACTAAATACCATGGGCTGAGTGGCTTTAAAAAAAGGCATTTGTTTCTCATGGTTCTGGAGGCTGGAAGTCCAAGATCAGGGCGCTGGCAGGGTCAGGTTCTGGTGCGGGCTCTCTTCCTGGTTTGCAGACTGCCGCCTTCTTGCTGTATCTTTCCATGGGGGGAGGGGTGTGGGTGGAGGAGGGAGAGAGAGAGGGTGGGGGAGAAAGAGAGTAGGAGGGAGGGAAGGGGAGAGGGAGGAGGATGGTGCATGTGTACACTAGCTCCATAGCTCCCTGGTATCTTTTCATATAAAACCACTAATCCCATCCTGTGGGCCCCACACTCATGACCTCATCTACACATAATCACCTCTCAAACCCTAAACCCATCACATTGGGAATTAGGGCATCAACATATGGATTTGGGAGGGGACAAACATTAGTTCCCTAACATGCTCCCACCCCTCCCTTTACTGAGCTGTTTCCTGTTTCTCTCTGAGGTTTTGCTTTGGATGTTACTTCTTCCAGGAAGCCTTCCCTGATGCCTCCTGAGACCAGGTTAGGGGCGCCCTTTGTGCTTCCAAAGCTAATGCTGACCCTTCCTCTCACCAGAGAGAGAGTTTTGTTTCCTCTCCAGACGGCCTTTACCTGCTCTCGAAAGGACCCCCCTAAACTTGGTGCTGTTTTAACCCTTCCAGGGCCACCGGGACCCAAAGGTGACCAGGGGAATGAAGGAAAGGAAGGCCAGCCTGGCATCCCTGGATTGCCTGGACTTCGAGGTAATGGGGAGTCCCCTGGGAGGGGCCTGGAGACCCCCAAATCCTCCCCAACTCTCCACTTTCTCATTGGTATAAAGGGTGGGGCTCCCAGGGCCGCCGCATCAGCTCAGCTTCAGTCTCGGGCTGCGGAACCACTTCTTCTGCCTTAGTGAATCGTAGGGTTGGAGCCTGTGCACACTCTGAGCTAGATCCAGAACTCTGTGGCCACGGAGCCATTCGACTCTGGGAACAGATATGTGATGTGAGGAGGACAGAGAAGGAAATTCAGTCAGTCCTCCCTGAGGTCCTCCCACCCTCCTGAGACGGCTGGTGCTCTCCCAGACGTTTGACATTAGCCCTGGAGGAATCGTTAATTACTGCCAGACAGGTTTCTCTCTGTCACAAAAGCCCAAGGAAAGGCAAATAGCATTCCAAGCAGGAAAGAACAATTAGTGGGTTAATTAAGGGCGCTCCGCTTTGCAGAGATAACTGTGGGGTCAGGCCAGGCTTGGTCAGGGCGTTTGTTTATGCTGGCTCTCCATGGCGCAATCAGTGCCGCTGCGGCCTCCAGCCTCGTGGCTGGGCGCCCTGGGGCCTGACCCGGCAGCAGGCCGCCCACCCCATCTCCTGACCCTCTCGGCCTCCAGTTCTTTTTGCTCCACCTCCCCGTGTTTACCAAAGGGAAGGGATCTTTCTGGTTTTTCTTAAGTAGGATGAGGAGCTGTTTCATCTTGCTCCTGTTTGATCCTGCCCATCCCTCTGTCCCCCCCCTAAGTGCCAGTGAGCCCTTTGGATCCAGCGTGACCATGAACTGGAACTTCGGGAAGAGCAGGGCTCAGATCCTGCTGCAACCCTTTTTGCTGTGTGTCTTTGGCCAGGTTCCTTCACCTCTCTGGGCCCCAGTTGCCTCATTTGTAGCACAGGTGAAATAATACCTCCCAGTTTGTTGTGATGATTAAATGAGAAACATTGTGAAAAACACCCAGAGCAGTGCCTGGCACACAGAAAGTGCTCCAAAAAAAAAAAAAAAATTTGCCGAATCCAAATCGCCAGCGTGCCAGAGTATAAAGGCACATCTCCTAAAGGAGGTTGGCACCCCACCCCGCCACCACTCACAGCAGCACTGGACCTTTCAGGGGGAGGGACCTGAGCCTAAGGGATTAAAGGTGCTCTTGGGCAGGGTCTGTGAGGACCTGGTGGATTCTGCTTTTGCGGCACCTTTAAATGGACCTAGGAAAGCCAGGGCGCGGTGCTCGCGACTGACCGTTGAGCCAGACCGTGACCTCCAAGGGCCCTTCCTGTTCTGTGTCCGGGGCTCCACTGTTCGTCTCTTCTCTCCCCAGGTCTGCCAGGGGAGAGAGGTACCCCAGGGCTGCCTGGCCCCAAGGGTGACGACGGGAAGCTGGGGGCCACAGGACCAATGGGCGTACGCGGGTTCAAAGGTAATAATGGATCTCAGCGCGCCCCAGAGCCTGGGGCGGCGCCGGAGCGGGTGGAGCAGGTGGAGCGGGTGGAGCGGGTGGAGCAGGGCTCTCGTCCTCGCTCTGCCTCTGGCCCGCAGAGTGACCTGGGCAAGTCACTTCATCTTGGGAAGCATAAGTTTTCCTCTAAAAAGTAGAAATCCTCATGACACTGTATCTCACGGGGCTGCCAGGACGCGTAAATGAGCACGCAGGTGGGAGAATGCTCTGCAGACACTAAAGTCCCCCTAGAAATGCAAGGCTGCCTTCCCGCCGCTTGCAGCCCAGACATGTGACCCAAGGAGGGTGGCCCACAGGACAGACGCAGTGGCCTCAGGCCCACAAGAACCCTCCTCCCCAGACCTGCCAGATTCCAGCTTTAATTCAGTTCTCAGATTTGCATCTCCAAACCATGTTTCTTCTGATTTTTTTTTTCCCTTCCTATAGATGGTCCCTGTTTTCATCTTAGGGGAACTTGATTTATAGCCAGTCTGTCCACGCTCCTCTCAGAATTGTCCAGATCTCCTGTCTTCACGGCAGAAGATGAACATCTGACGCTCTTTCCCGAAGGCTTCTTCTTGCTCTTCACTTGTTAAAATGAAAACTAAGAAAAAAAAAGTCTTGTTAATCCTTCCCACCCTGTATCTAGAATAGTCCCTTGATCTTGGATCACTGGGAAATTTTGTTTTACTTTCTGGTTGATGATGAAACAGGCTGAGGTTTTCCTTTCTTTTATGATCCCATTTGAAAAAAAAAATTGATGTTAAAACAGATTATAAAAGCAGCACATGCTTGTTGAAAAAAATGAGACAATGTAGAAGTACATAAAGTAAAAAGTGAAGTGAATCCTTATCCCCGGCCCCCTCAGCTCTTACTCTTTAGAGTAATCACCGTAGACACTTTGGAGCACACCCTGCCAGACATTTTTCTAAGCACATTCCTATATACACCTATGGCTGCCTGTGATTTTTTTCAAAACTTGGATCACCCTTGACATTCTCGCCGGGAAATTGTTGGCTTGTATTTTACACCGGGCACTATGCCCGTGGGCTTTTGATTTACAGATATCTTTCTGGAGGTCTTTGGAATAGAAATCCGTTATCATTTTCATGCCCACTGAGTAGTTCCAGGACTACTTCTTTGTAGAGGGAGATGCCAGCCGGGAAAAGAGGTCTGCTCCTTTAACCATATCCTGCGAAGGAAATTCCACAGTTCCCTGGGAACCCACACCATGTTTTATGATCTCTCCCACGGGAATATCTGCCTGACATATAACCCGCCTCTCTCTTACGTAACTGAAGCCCTTCTGCCTTGTTTGTCCCCGTCCTTGGATATAGACTTCTACAACCTTGACTGTTGAGTGGGAATGTCTTGGCTTTGTCTTCTTCCTGAATTCCACGTGCCCTTTGAGGCTGCACTGGTAGGTGCTGCTCTTCTGCGCTCTAGGAGGGAGTGAGGCTTTGTCAGCGGGCTCCTCCTCCTCCCGGGTGCCCAGAGCAGGCAGCAGAACTGGCTGTGCCCTGACCCTGCCTGCCCAGTCCTTCTTGGCTCCTGCCAGAGGGCTTCTCTGGTCTTGGGTTCATGAGTCTCCTGCAGATAACACTGTAGTCACAATTAATATTTGTTTCCATTCCTAACGCCAGTTTTCCTCCTCTTTTTTTAGGTGACCGAGGCCCAAAAGGAGAGAAAGGAGAGAAGGGAGACAGAGCCGGAGATGCCAGTAAGGAAATTCTGCCGGGGCCACTGGACACTGTGGGCACAGGGGGAGATGTCACCCCCAAGCAGCCCCACGAGTTTGGGGGTCCAGAGGGTGGACCGCCTGCTGCAGGAATGGGCATCTTTCTGACGGAGGTCCTTCCTAAAATGTTGACAAGGGAAGCCGGCTTATCTACCTGTGCCACTCTTTTCTAGGGTTTATTTTCCCCCCAGAGGGCCACGTGTAGAATCTTGGAGAGATACCAGAGAAGAGTGAACAGAGAGAGTCTCCCAGCCAAGTTTCAAAAAAAAAAACAAAAAACAAAAAACACACCACTACCCCAAACCAGCATGTCATATTATGAAATGTGGCTGTCCCATGTGAGGACACAAGCAGATATCCATCCCCTCCTCGGGCATCCGTCCGTGAGGACTGGCCCCGGGGAAGCAGAGCCTGCGTTACAGGTTCTCTGTGCACACTCAGAGACAGGTACCGCTGCAGAGTCACAAGCCGGACCCAGGTTGGGGTCTCCCTAAGGCTGATCTTGCTTGGTTTCAGTAGGCCCTTCAAGTGACACTCTCATCCCCAGGGCCAGGAGGAGCTCTCGCTCCTGGAAAGGACCCTCCCAAGGCCCCTGGACACTTAACTTACCTGCTGCTTCCTCTGCCCTCCCCTGCCCTGGGGCAGTGACTAAGAATCACATGGGAACAATGCATGTGACAGCACTTTGTCCTCTAGAGTGATGGGCTCCAGCACAGGAAAACCAAGGAAGTGCCCAGGCCCATCCCGGACTTCCCCTGCCCACATCACTGAGATGCTAAAACCCACAGAGCAATCTGTGTGTTTCTCGGTGTCTCGTGAGTCCTTTTCGAGGGCTTGACTGGCCGTGTGTGGCTAGACGAGGCTGTCTGCTAGACCGTGTCTAAGGCTCTTTTATCTGAAGGCTTGGGTCCTGAACCTTGTCCGCGGGGCGCCGCTTTCTCCGGCTCTGTGTGTTGACTGCGTCTGATAAGAGGCTGCCAAGGTAGCCGAGAAGGATCGTGGCATTTAGTTCCGAGAAATAAATAACTCCTGACGGGGGTGGGCAGGAAGGGAGGAACTGTGGGGAGAGATGACCTTTGAGAGGGAGATCAGAAACGCTGCCCTCGTAGCAGAGGGCCTCCTTGTCAGCGAGGCTTTGGCACCTGTTCTTGCGGCCGACTTGAGAGAGGACAGCAGAGGTCCGAGCTAGCAGGGCATTAGTTACTGTTGCTAGGAAGGATGGTTTGGTCCCCGTCGCCCGTGCTTCAGTGGGTTTTGCGCTTGGACCAGGCTCCGAGGCTGGGGCATGGCGTGAGGAGGTGAGAGCCAGAGCCACGGCGGTGGTGGGGCTCCCCGGGGATGGGTGGGGAGGTGTGGGGAAAGGGCACCCCATCCGCTTGGCCCTGGAGCCCCGTGACTGCACGGCGGGAGGCTGAGATCAGCGCTGGACAGCTCTCCTTGGGGACGGAGGCTTTCTTTCCCGCCGCCAAGAGGCTACACCCTCACTGGAGCCCAGAACGCAGACACGGGGCTCAGAGCCTGAGCTTGCACAACGCTCTGTGCTTTTCCATCCTGCTCCCTGGCAAGACCCTCCCAACCGCATCCCACTCCCAATGGTCTCCGTGGACAAAGGAACTGAAAGGTGAGGGGTCTCAGCAGGGACAGCCACATAGCCAGGAGGCTGCACACAGCATGTGCCACACGGGAGTGGCAGGACACAGACACTGGGAGGCCACCTGCATCTCCCCTCTGCCAGAGGCCCAAGGAGGAGGACCGCCTTCCTCCTCTAAGCCAGACACCCAGACCCTGACTTCCGCTAACGCTGTGATGAAGTCTCAGTCCCCAGCCTCAGACGGTAGGGCCGGGCGCCTTAAAATCTCCGGGGATTCCCTCTTTTACTGGTAGCTCCGACACCGCCTTGGGCTGACCAGATGGTTGGAGCTACTCAGGGCTGAGGTTTGTGCCCCACGGGGGGTCATCTTCCCACAGCCTCCACCCTGCCGTCGTCGCCGCTGACCACGCCAAAGCCGTGCTTATGTTTCCAAGGAACTCGGGTCCCAGAGATGGTAAGGATATCCCTGAGACCCGGGCTCCGAGCAGAGCGCCAAGGCTCATCTTTCAGGAAAGTGTGGAAATTCTGACAGACACAGTGCCCACGTCTGGGGGTTTCTTAGTCACTCCCTGGGTCCTGGGCAGCCCCACCGTGGGACCCACAGCGTGGGAAAAAAGAGCTCTCAGCACCCGGGAGCTGCCATCCTCCAAAAGCCAGTGCCGTGGGGAGGGAGCCCTCAGCCAGGCTGGTCTCTGGTGACCTGGCCGTGCCTAAGGCCACTAAACCTTTCCCAGACACTGCTTCCGTGCACACCTTTAGCAGCAGAAACCTAAAGATCCAGGAGACAGGGATGTTACCACATTAAAGGGATCCGTGAGAAAACAAGGTAGTTACCCTTCCCTTGGATCCTGGAAGTCTGGGGTTTTCGACTGAGGAGGGCATGACACAGAAGGCTGCTCAGGACCCATTTGAGTCAATAGTAAAAATTTTTTTAAAACAAAACTCTTGCCATTGTTTACCCATGTTTTGATCTGGAGTCCTAGGATTTGGGGATTGGACGGGTTTCAGATCAGCTCCTCTCCCTGTCTCCACCCTGCCCCACCAGTCTGATGAACAGAGCCCAGCAACAGAGAGATGGAGGGAATCCCCGCGATCACCCGCTTAGGTCATGGCCAAGTTGGGTCTCGAATCCAGATCTCCTAATTTCTGCTTGATGAGAAACAAAGATTTTTTTTTTTCCCCCCCTCAGGCCAGGGTGATAAGTCATCCTGTTAGATGTTTGGCTTTTGGAAGTTTAGCCAAAAGCAAAAAGAAAAAGAAAAATAGTTATATATACACATCTCAAGAGAGAAAGATATTTGTTTTACCCTAGTATAGGGTCTGTTTGCAGGAAAAATAAATAGTATCTTTGCAACCAAGGGGGGGATAAAAGGTTCAGTTTTGTTTAAGTCCCACAGTGTGAATTTAAAGCAGTATATAAATTCAGACTGTTTAGAAAAAAAAAAACCTTTCTCGATTTGGTTTCACATGGAAAAAAATATGCGGGTAACATGGGTGAATTCTAAACCAGCGCTTGTTGTTAGTTACCATCGGTGGCTCAGAGCACTGGAAAGGTGTTTAAGGTTTTTTGCATGTTTTCAATATTTAGGGAAGTAAGTTTGGGGGTGGGGAGGCCCAGTGGGCCCCCCAGTGTGCAGTGTAAACTCAAAAATGATCAGGGAGGGGGTTTCTGGACAGTTTTTCCCAAAGTTGCTGAGATGTTTCTATGTCTGTTTTAGAATATAAGAGGCAAAGAGAGTGCTTTAGGGTCTGTGGACTCCTTTCAGTCCATCTCTGTGCCTAGCGTCGGCTATACCAGGTGTCCTGGGCAGTCCGTGTAGGACAGTGTAGCTCAAAAAGTTAGCCTAGTCTCAGGCATCTCCATAAAAGCTACCGCACCTTTCATATGCAAATATATTTCTTTATTGACTTAACCACACATACATCCTCAATTTCTTACAAAACTTTCACACCGCAGCAGCGACACGACTTAAGAGTAAACCGCACTTCTAAGAAACACTAACCACGCACATGATATTATACTATTAAGAAACTTGTGCCTGGTACTGAGCATAGTAAAGTTTCTATGCTCATCACATCACTTAGTTATCTCAGTGCTGTTCAGGAGGCAGATCACGTCCGTGTTAGACAGATGAGGAGGCGGAGAGTGGGGAGGATTAGGAACTTTCCCTCGGTTACCGGAGTTTGTAAGGGACAGAGCCAGGACATGATCAGGTCTGTCTGGCCCAGAGTCCACACTCTCACGCATTTGTGCTGCCACCTTTGGTTCTGTTCAGCACGGGGGAGTGGGGGGTGTCCTCGTGGGCCACTTTGTCTCTTCTGAGTGGTTTATTTAGTAGGAAGGTGCTAATCTCTTAGCAATTCTCAGCTACTGTTAAGGTCCTCTTCTCTGTTTCAGATTTTGCTCTTAATTTCGCCAGGCCTTGGCCGCCTTAACCTGCTTCTGTGGCTCTGAGATGGGGCCAGGCCACCTTCCCCCTTTGCTTGCCTTTCACACGAGTGGTGACTGTGGACACCGAGCACATGCTTAGGCCGGAGAACCGAAGTCCCCACTTGGTAATCCTAAGAGGTCATGAACAGGACCACTAATATTTGTCTTCTGAGTGTGTGCTAAGTGAAAGTAGGAGGCAGGGCTGGAGCCTGAGAACTGCTAGCTGGAAGGAAATAAGCGGGTCAGCGTTTGCAGGGAGCGGTCAGGTGTGCGCATGCGGCTGCCGGGCCTCGTGGGGCATTTTGCGCTTGTGGGGCACAGCAACCAGTTTGACCCTAAGCAGACAGGCGGTGGTTTCTGGGATTTGCCCTGCAAGAAAATTCATTTTTTTTTCTTTTTTTTTTTTTTTGAGGCAGAGTCTCACTGTGTTGCCTGGGCTAGAGTGCTGTGGCACCAGCCTAGCTCACAGCAACCTCAAACTCCTGGGCTCAAGCGATCCTCCTGCTTCAGCCTCCCGAGTAGCTGGGACTACAGGCATGCGCCACCATGCCCGGCTAATTTTTTCTATTTTTAGTTGTTTGGCTAATTTCTTTCTGTTTATAGTAGAGACAGGGTCTCGCTCTTGCTCAGGCTGGTCTGGAACTCCCGAGCTCAAGCAATCCTCCCGCCTCGGCCTCCCAAAGTGCTAGGATTACAGGTGTGAGCCAGCGCGCCTGGCCAAGAAAATTCTTTTTAGGATTCAAGCCTCAAACTGAAGGTGAGCGCAAAAATTTTCTGCAGAAACAATGCTTTGAAACCACAGAAGTAGTGAAATTTGGATCTTTGATGTGGGTTTTGCATGAAGAAACATTGAGACTAGGTTGAGATGTACATTAAAGCCAGGCACGGTTTGTTTATTTAGGAAACATTTCAGACAAACGGGAATTGTTCTTAATCCCCCTGACCCCGAGCTCTCGGGTTGTGCTGGGAGGTGATGGGGCTGCAGGTACTCGGATTAAGTCCTGTGGGGGGATCCCCAGGTGCCTTTGATGTAAGTGGGTCGCCTGTGGCTGCCACTGCATTATCGTCACAGCTCCATGTCCCCTCCTGTCCGTGGAGGACACCCCTCGGGGTGCTTGGGAGCACCTATCTAGCTAGACTTGCTGTCCCTATGTTTCAGCGTCTTTCCTTCAGGAAGCTGTTTGTCCAATTCAGATGGAAGGAGGAGAGGCAGACAGAGCCCGGCCCTCCTCGGGAGGTCCCGAGCCGGCCGTGGCAGGAGGAGCCCGTGTCTGGCTTCCTCGCTGACTCAGAGGCCGCACAAAGTCACTTGCCACAGCGCCTCGATCCCCCACCACGATCCTTGGGATTATACTGAGTTCAACACTGTTGAGACCGACCACCCCAGTCACTGAGCTCGTGGTCTTTCAGAATAACTCTCTAAGGTATGTGTCATTCCCCCAGCTGACAAAGGAGGAAACCACACTCGGAGAGGTTAAATTCCTTGCCCGAGGCCACAGAGTTAGAGAGTGGAGAACCTCTTCTCCAGGCAGCTCCTGCCTTAGAGGACTGAACCCTGCCAGGCGGAGAAGCATCCCAGACAGGGGCTCAGACCTAGGACGTGGAGGGGCAGAACTGAGACAGGAACCAGGGCAGGGTGGGGACAGGGTGAGTGAAGGCAGGAGGGGGATAAATGAGCCCCCCAGGAAAGGCCACTAGCCCTGGGCCTGGAGATAAAAGCAAGGGGTAGTCTGCAAAGCCTTTGAGAGGGAGCTTTGCTAAGGCCAGCATGGGAGGGCTACAGGCCTGATAAAACCAGCCTTCAGCATGGCCAGGATTTCTTTCTGGTCCTAAATGCCTGTTGACTCTGACCTCTCACTGCCCTTCGAGAGGCCTGGGAGCAAAAGGAAGGAAAAGAACTGGCCTGTCCGCCCAGGCCACCCAGGAAATTCCTGCAAACCCCGCTCCGAGCAGAGCTGCTGGGCCTTAACGACATCATCCCTGTGCAGGGCCGGGCGGGGAAACTCTTCATTTATTATTTGATCTGACACGTTTTTATTGAACACCAGGCAGCCAGGAATAGCAAAATCAGAGCAAACTCCCAGTTTCCAAAGAATATAAAACACAGTTGGGGAGACAAAGGAGTTCACAGTTCCAAAGAGTCCAGTGTGGCTCATCAGAGCAGTGACAACCCGGGGGGATATCTCTACTGCTCCTGCCCGGCAAAGTCCCGAGCACCCCGTGTGACCCCCAATCACAGACACAGGACACTGGAAACATCAGTGCGGGCCTGGTCTGGCTCCTTTATCAAGTGACCTTGAGAAAGTCACCTCCCTTCTCTGAGTCTCAGCTTTGTCCCCCATAAAATGGGGCTCCCACCACCCACCTTAGGGCAGAGCCCAAAACACCAACCGAGACTGGCTAATAAAAGTGCTTTGAAGAGTAAGCAAAGGACACTATTAAGTTGAGAGCAGATTCTCATCAGGAAATCGCATTTTATAAAGCACACCCACAGGCCAGACCACATTTTGAAAGCAATGCCCTGCAGGAGAGCCCCGGACCAGAAATTTCTTATTTTGCTGTCGAGATGGCTCCTGTCCTTCCCATATGGATCACATTTCCCGTTGAGCCAGTGTCACCTCAGTCTCAGGAAGGTGGGGCTATGGAGCCCCTGAGCTGCAGGCCGGCTAGGGGCATGGGGAGTTCTTTCTTTACAAGAGAATGAAAGTTCAACTTCCTTAATGGGCAGATGGTCCAAATTATCCCTGGGGCTCTACTCTGCAGCTGCAGAAAATCAGAGCCTATTTTCTCAGCCCCGTATGTTTATTTCCGTGCTCCACAACGTCCTTCCTCTCTTCCCTCCTGTTTTGCTTTGGCAGGGGGACTGGGGAGGCAGGGGACACAAACACAGAGGAGCTGTACTATTCCAGGCTTAGGGTGGGTTTTCTCTCCTCTGCTTTCCTTTAGAAGCAAAGTTCCCTGGGCTTTAGGGCCCTTCTGATGCACTTGCCAAGCGGCTTCTGGGGTATACGATGATCAGTGCCATTCTCTGAGCTCCTCTCATCCATTCGTTCACCCGATCATTCATTCCACATGATTTGCTGTGCGCTGCGACATGCAGGGCTCTCTGTTTGCAAGAGGGGGCGTGGTGACGAGAACCGCAGGATGCTGAACGCGCCTGCATGCAGCTTCCCGTGGGTGTGGGGGTGCGTGGAGACGAGGAAGAGGGAGTTGCAGTGAAGTATTCCTCCTAGTGGGGAGCACCTCTTGGGGCCACGGGTCAGGGAAGACTTCCCAGAAGAGGTGACATCTATGCGCCTTTCTCACAAAGCCCAGCAACTTGGGGAGTCGTGTAGCCGGGGCTTGATCCCCCATCCATCCTCTGTGCATTAAGATCACCTGCGAATTGTTCAGAGCTGGCCCCTCCCTCGCCCTGGTGGGTGTCAGAGCTCCTATATACGGGAACTGGAACGCTGCTTTAAGTCTAAGACTCGTTCCCTTTAGCCTGAGGGCATGGGCTGTAGTGAGAGAGATGAAAATCACTTTACATTTGGAGAGGGCTGTTCTTAAATATTTGTCTTAAGTCCTCAGCCTGGGAGTCGGCTCTGTGGTTTGAAAATAAAAGCTCTCTGACTCTGCCGTGTAGCAGCCTGTGTGACCCTGGGCACATACATTACTGGACTTCTCTGGGACTGTTTTCTCTTAAGTGAGAGCCGTAGTAACTAACTCATGGAGCTGTTGCACAGAACACACGAGAAAACTCACGTGTACAGCACCCCATGCGGTGTCTGGCGTGGGGAACTCAGTAGACAGACATGAATTCTCTTCCCTGCTCATGTGTGACTTGAACTCTCTCCTGGGCAGTGCCCAGAACGTGGCCTTGTTGCAGTCGGGTTTGGAGGCGGCTCTGCGCCGGGTGTGAGCGAGCCCTTCGGGCAGTAGATAGCGCCAAGCTTACCTCAGCCCTGGAAACCGGTTCTGAGATGTGGTAGCTACCAGCCATCAAGTGGGTCCTCCTAGACCCACACCGAGGGGCCCGGTAATAAAGTCACTTGCTGAGAGAAAGAGAAGGATACTCCTCCTCTCACTCCACAATCACAGCCGTGAGACCCGGAGCACACAGTGTAAAATGAGGCAGAGCATAATCAGATAAAAACACACTGCGGACACCCAGAGATGCCAGTGTCTAGTAAATGAAACCAGATGCTGGTTCTAAAATCCTGCAATAGATTCCCCAGAGACCCTGCCAAGTTCCCTTCCATTCCCTGCGGCAGGACAAGCAGCTCTCGGGCGTGGCACGGCGAGGACAGGGTTCCCGTGTTTGAAATACGTGAGGACAGCTCGCGGCCGGTGTCCAGGGCACCTTCCGACTCTGGGGCTCCGGGGCTCTGGGTAAGGCCCGGTCCTGCGTGAATATTTACAAGGCAGAGAGAGCAAAGAAATGTTTGTTTGGGGAGGAGAATCCCCACATACGAGAAGATTCGTAAGAGCTGCGCTAGGAGCCGGAGAGTGGCCTCAGCTGTCGCGCTGCGTTCCCGGGCCATTCCAGAGCTGCCTTGCTTAACGCGTCACATCCAGTTTGCAGCGTGTGCAGAAAGTTGCTGACAGCAGGAGCCGGCCTTCTGCCTCGGGGGACACCCTTGTCCCCCCTCCCCTAGTATGCCGAGGAGCCAGGAGCTGAGCCCTGGGGAGCACGGAGGAAGCTAGGAGACGGATCCAGCTGCATTGTGAGCCCTTTGCTCCCACTCCCCACGGGGACAAAGAAGCTTTCAAGGATACGATCTTACTCCGCCACTGGCGTCCAAGCCGTCCTCAGCGACACATGGAGACCCTCAGAGCTCCCATGCACTGCTGGGCAGACTGCTGGCCGGCCAGGGTGGGCGCTCACAGCAATGGGTGCCCGAGATGTGCCAAGTCCTTGACGCCCTGCTGTTCCCAAGGGCCAACATCATACCCATTTCAAGAAGAGGGTCGGTGTGGAGAGGTCACATCTGGCCGGTGGTGGAGCCAGATCCCAACCCTGTGCCTGAGACCAGAACCAGCCAGTTTCCACCCTCTCGAGTCTCCTTCTCCCGGGAATCACCACAACCGTGTTCCATTCCACCCCAATTACTGTAATTCCCTAACTCCCCAGGGCCCAGGAGGCAAGCAGCGGATGGATCAGCCCTTAGGTGGGCGCATGGGATTCGCAGGTGCTCTCTTTGGGCTTTTCTGATGGCAAGGACCAGTGACTCATCCGCGTCACTCCAAGTGAAGGGGTTTTCTAGTAAGGACACCTTGGAGGACCAGGTTCCATAACACCTGTGGGCTTTGCAGAGGTGGAGTGAGAAGGTCGTTCAGAATCTGAGGCTGTTCTGGGGCCACCGCCGCGGGGGCTCCGCCGCTCCCCGCAGGGAGTGGCTGATTGATCCCACGGTCTCCAGGCCTCGGCAGCACCGTTCCTGCCCCTCCCCCTGGGAGCTGGGGGGATCTGGGGGTGGGCACAGCACCCATTCTGAACAGCCTGGCACTGAAGGTTAAGACTGGAGCCAGAGAGAGACAGGAGTCCCAAGGCCTTTAGAAGGAGATTCCAGTCATGCCTGCTAACGGTCATGCATCCGTCCCCCCGTCGCCCTCCATGCCAGGCACTCATCAGACGTTTCTGCAGGCTGTGATGTTAAGTGCTGAGGGGCCGTGAGCAAACAAGACATGGTCTCTCTTCCTGAGGGAACACAGGGTGTATGCACGTGCCTCTCACAGATCAAGAGCTTTTCTTGAGCTCTCGAGCAGCGCCGGCTGGTCTGAGGGTGCTCACCCGTCTCCCCCGGGGCCCTGCTGGTGTAACCTCAGACCAGCTTCTCTCCATGTTATGGCTTCTCGCTGTCGTGGAAGGAGCAGGGGCTAGAAAGAGAAGGATCTGGCATCCCAGGAACAGCGGGTTACGGTTACGCTGTCAACCTCAGTTTCCTCTTTGTTCAATGAGGAGTTTGGCCTTGGGAGTCCCTGAGTTCTCTGCCAACTCTGACATTCCGTGGTCTTTCTTATCCATTTTAGGCCGTTGGCTCATTTCAGTGACGCAAGGGCAAAGACAACACTTATTTGTCCTTGTGTCCTCAGGCCTAGCGCAACCCTGGAATGTGGTCGGGATTCCAGACAAGCCTCTGGATGGATAAATAAATGAGTAATAGAAAAAAAAAATGCAGACATTGATAAAGACATGTGTAAACAATTCATACAGATGATGCATTTTTAGTGTCCCAAATCTGTGCACAGGAAGTAGAATCACCGTGGACTTTAGCGAATATTATTATTATTTTTTTTTTTCAAAAGCTCAGGCTGGTTGTTCCTTCCCCTGTCTGGAATCACCGGCATGTTCGTTTGCAAATGCAAACTCAGCAGGAGCCAGGTCCACAAGGGCATCCCTCCTGTCTTGGTGAATCGCAGGTAGAAGCATCGAGGTCCCGGAGTTAAAGTCATTGTTTTTCACGTGACTTCTGCATTACATGGCGTCTTGTATTGAAGCCGTGAAGCGGATTAGTGGACCCTGCTCAGAGATCTTATGAAGAAGGAAGGACCCTGGGAAAGAAAGGGAGGTATAGATGGAGAAATGGCCCAGGGGTTAAGTCTCAGGTTCAAGCCCCAGCTCTTCTACTAGCTGTGGGGTGGCTTGGGTGAGGCATGTCCCCTCTCTGGTCCTCTGCGTCATCAGGTCTCTGCCAGCTGGCAAATGTTATGCTGCTCTGTCACTTGTGGTCACTGGACAGCCCAAAGGCTGTGCCACAATTACTTAAAAGCAGCTCCGAGCACTAACTGATGGGACATCTGTCCTCCACAACTAAGCTAACGGGAGCTGTTGCGGGTGCCCACCTTGGGGAACACCAGCTTCCTGGTCCGGGGCCACAGTGTGTTCCTCTCCATGACCTGGCCCCACCCTCCCTACTGGGGAACCAACCAGGTCAGGGTCTGAGACACCTGGGGCCTGCTGCAGGAGGGTGGCCGAGGGAGGGCCACAGGGTTGGTCCCAGGGTGGCCTGGGCAGTGGGGAGGGGTCCTGTGGCCAGGGCTGCAGGGAGGCAGAAAGCCCCACACAGAGGTTAGAAACATTGACGCTGCAGAAACTGTGGCTGAAACAATGGTGAGTCCCTTGATCTGGGAGACGGCGGGAGGCCGCCCAGCCAGACGGGCCCAGTATCCCGCCCTGGTTCCCTCATGTCACTTGTCACCGTCTTCCCCAGGTGGTGATGCTTCTTGGCTGGACTTTGATTTGGAAGCACCTTTCCCCGTCTGCTTCTCCATATAGAAAGGGAGACCCTTTGCCATAGGGTGTTGTAGGGCCCAGGGTTCCCCACTTCTGGGCCAGCAGGGCAAAAAGGAACAGAGACCCAGCCCTGTGGGCATCTGGATGTCCCTGCTGTGCATGGCAGGGTGGGGGTTGCAAGGGAAGCCCTGCCCGAGACTTGCGGGCTGGGGATCGGGACAAGCTGTCACGTGCAAACAGTCTCCCCCTGGCCTCCCTTTTTTGGGTGAGGAGCAGCTACCCAGTTTCCCTTAAGCTCGGGTTCTCCAGCCAGGTGGTGGGCCATGCCGGAGCCGTGCGTGCCCAAAGCCGGTGGGGCCAGCCTCGCGGTCAGTACCGTCCTGTCCGCTTGTAAACGTGGGCACGAGAACAGGTAGAGCGCAGTCTCTAGGCTAGGGACACAGGACAAGAGGAAGCGCCCTCTTCTTTACCCTGTGAATCCAAACCAGGCGCTAGATGGGGATGGTGGGAGACAGGACTTCCCTCGGGGTTGCTGACCTTGGTTTGCTCAGGAAGGATTTTCCAGGGGAGCCTCCCGGTTAGTGTTATTAGGGGAAGTGGCCGCAGTGTTGGAAGCCTGGGTCCTGTCGTTCATCGTGAGTGTCCTCGCCGTTTGCCCTCTCCCTGGACTGTCCCCTGTTGCTACAGGCCTGAGTTTCAGACAGTCAGGAACCCGCCTCCCGTTTCCTCTGCTGTCAAGTGCAAGAGCCCCAGTGCCCTGCAGGGACCACGCTGGCGGGTCATCTGAGCTCCCTGGACTAACCAGAAGTGTCCTGAGGGGTAGGGTTGGCGGGGTGGCAAACCAGGCTGAGGTTACCCTTCAGGCACCCGTCTGATGAAGTAGGGGCTGACGCGTTGGTGGTTGGGTGCTTGGTGGGAAAGCTTTGCCCCGGGGCAGAAACTGCTGGGAAAAGGCAGTTTAAACCCTCTACCCACAGAAACCTAAACCTCTAAACAAGTCGCGAGGTCCTTCTCAGGCTAGAGAGGGGGTCGCCGTTGGAGGGTGTTTCGCGATTCCCCGAGTGCGTTGCTGGAGGTGGCATCGTTGCTCAGGCCTGGGGAGGGCTCCTGCCTGTCGCCCCCCACCTTACCCGCCACGGCCCTTCAAGGCAAAGGAGGCCAATGCTCCACTCTGGGGGATGCTGGTGGTGGGGGAGGCTGTGCTTGTGTGGGGCTGAGGGGTGGATACGGGGACTCTGTGCCTTGAACTTTGCTGTGAACCTAAAACTGCTTTTGAAAAAAAAAAAAAGCTCTTGAAAAAGAGGTGATTGGGGGAGGCTGACAGAGGACAGGAGGGACCCAGGGTGATTTAGGGGCTGAGGTCCTATCATGGCTGGAGCCCCAGCCTCTCTGCCCTCCAGAGGGGAGTCAGAGTAGGTGCCGGGCAGGCCCTGCTGTGTCACAGCTGGGTAGTGACGGTCACTGCTCCCCACAGGTGTCGTGGAGGCCCCGATGCTGATCCGCCTGGTGAACGGCTCGGGCGCGCACGAGGGCCGCGTGGAGGTGTACCACGACCGGCGCTGGGGCACCGTGTGCGACGACGGCTGGGACAAGAAGGACGGGGACGTGGTGTGCCGAATGCTGGGCTTCCGCGGCGTGGAGGAGGTGTACCGGACGGCCCGGTTCGGGCAAGGTAAGCTCCGGATTCTAGCACGGGGCCCCGCTCCAAAGCCTGAGTCCCCTCGACTGCCATTCTGCTGAGTGTCACCTGGCCCGGCCCCGGCTTGCTTCTGCCGCGGGAACTTGCCGCCCCCCAGGCGACTGTCTCCAGTTGTCTTCAGGCTGTTGCGATTATTAGAACGTCCTTCCTTCCCCTGAATCTCCGTCTTGTCTCCTGTCTGTTCCCCGTGCTGGTCCCCAGTTCCCCCGGTCCTGTCTCAGGCACAGGTCTGGTCTCCCGCCCGGCTGGCTCTGCAGATCTCTGTAACCTCTCTCCTGTCTCTGTCACGGTTTTGTTACTACCTAACACTTGCACAGAACTACGTCCTAAACACATCCCGAGTATTTACTCGTCTCATCCACGCAGCGCTAGGAAGGAGACACGGATTCCATCCCTGGTTTTCACACGAGGAAACTGAGGCACAGAGAGATTGGGGAACTTAAGTGGAAGTGAAATGTTTGTAGAAAAAAATGTGCAGCATTATGTCCCCATCATAGTGCACTGACCTCACTCGCGCGCTGTTCAAGACCTTGGCTGGAAACAGGCCAGGTGTCACTACCGATGCACAGAGGGACGTGGGGACCCAGGCAGGGCAGGCCTGGCACAGCCACGGCCGCCTGGAGTCCTCTCTGCCAGCCCAGGCTGCACCCACTGTCTCTTCCTTCTCTCCACAGCAGTTTCCGGGCACCTTCCATGGGCCAGGTTTGGGGTGCAGGGCTGGGGGACAGAGCTGACGAGCCCGGTGCTGACCATGGCACGTGCAGTTTGGAGGGGGGTTCTCAACAGGGTGCTCAGGGCTCTGAGGGGAGGAGAGGCCCACGTCTCCTGGCGGTGGCTGAGCCATGGATGGCTACCCCACCACCACCCCCAGCGTCCTACCCACCGGTGCCTGCCCCACTCCTGCTTGGACGGGGTGAGCGGTGGGTGGAGCCCAGGCTCTGGACTCAAGCCACCCATGGCAGAATCCCGGGGCTGCTTACTGGCCGGCTAACCTCAGCTTCAATTCCCCACTTTGTAAGAATTATTGCAGGTGTTGAGTGAGAGACCCTGCATGTCCAGCAATTAGCTCGATGTGGGCGCCATGGGCCCCCTTCTCTGCGGGTGCTGGGTGGAGGTGGGTGTCAGTGAGTGGGTGTGGCAGAGCCTCTGACCCTCCACGAGCTACCCTGCCACGGCCACCAGACGCGCAAGCTGGCTCCTGTGGCCTTCCTCCTCTGCTGCCGGGGCTCTTTCTGGTCACTCCCTGCCTGGAAACATCGTGGATGTTTCTTGCTCTCGGGACCAGGTTTGGTTCCTTAGCTCCGCACCCAAGGTCTTTCTTCACCCACCCGCTGCCCGCCCCGCACGTTGTCACGCTGTCCTGTCCTGTGCATCTGCTGTGGTCCTTGGGGCACGGATAACATTGTCTCATGTCCCACATCTTCTCACGTGCCATCCTCCTGACGGACAGCCTTTCGCTCCCTCTCCAGCCAGGGAACTCCCACTTAGCTTTTAAAGTCAGCCCAGTTACTGTCTCTGGAGGGAAGCTTTCTGGCTCCTTCCGTCCTCTCCCCCGGGATGCGAGCGCCCCTAATCTCTGCTCCCACAGTGTTCTCTGTGCACTTCTCGGTCACAGCACCTCTTACGCTCTCCTGGTCGATGATATACTTGCAAGCATCTTGAGGGCCTTAGCTTATAGTTCCAAAACCCAACAGTATGCTTGGACATAATTGGAACTGGATAAATGTGAGAAGGAATAAAGGAAGGAAGGAAGGAAGGGGAAAGCAGGAACAATGGAAGGAAGGATGGAGGGAAGGAATCCCAGTGTCTCCCTGACCCGAGTCCTGCCCAGTGTAATATAAGATGTCCCCAATCCCTGGCAGTTCTCCCAGGGGTCTGGCACCGTAAAATTTTTCCTGGACAGGGCTTAGTAATCAAATGATCTGTTTCTCTGGGGAAAAACAAGGAAAGACCCAAATAGGAGAGCCTTGAAGATGTTTTAAATTTTGAATTGGTCCAGGAGGCGTTGGGGAGGGAGTGATACAAATGCAGAGGTGGAGGAGTAGGTTCTAGAAGTCACGGGTGGGAGTGGGATCTAGCATGGGGGAAGGGGAATGGGAATGGGCAGGGGAATGGCCCTGGACCAGCAGGGAACATATCCCAGTGAGATGGACAGACAGACAGGAGGTAAGGATGGGTGGACATCAGACAAATCTGTAGGGCAGAGTGGGTGGTGGAGGTTTGGGTGTTTTCACATCTATTAATAATTATATCGTTAATACAATTTTTGCCCCTTTTCCTAAGATAAGACTCCAGTACTGGGAGATGGCTTAGTGCAGGGCTCAGCCAACATTTTCTACAAAGGGCCAGACAGCAAATATTTAAAGTTTTGTGGGCCAGGTGGTCTCTGTCACAACTACTCATTTCTGCAGTTGTAGCAGGAAAGCAACCATAGACAACATCCAATGAAACAGTGGGGCCACGTTCCAATAAAACTTTATTTATAAAAACAGGCATGGGGCCGGATTTGGCCCACAGTTTACTACCGTCTGGCCTAGTGTCTTGTGCTGTGGGCTGCAGACTTTGTTGTGTAAGGAGCAAGGACTGGGCTGGCCGGGCATTGGAGGCCAAGTCGTGGTCTATTCCCCTCAGTAGTTATGGGACAGTAGACGCGTCATTCCGTCTTTCTGGGGCCTCAGTTTTCTTCTGTGAACATCTGTTATTAATAAGTAGCTGTCCTGCCTACCCGAGAGGCCCAGATGGAAGCCTGTAGGGTTCAGTATAACTTATTCCTACCATTAATATTACTCTAAATAAACAGAGTACATTAGCTCTGTGAGGCAGAGACTTTTTTTTTTTTTTGCTTTTGCTTTGTCTTTTTTTGTTCACCAAAATATTCCAAACATTCATAATAGTCCTGAGCTCCCAGGAGACCCTCAGTTATTTGTGGAACGAATGAATGATACGGCTAAAATAAAATCTACACTCACTTACCCAAGCTGCATCCCCTTCCCGCAGCTCCTAGTACCGCCAGCATCAGGCACCCTGGGCTCTGGGCTCAGCGTGGCCTCCTCTAGATAAAACGGCACCTTTGCTTCATTTTTCTCATCTGTAAAACAGGGAGCATAGGACCCACCCTGCTTACCTGACAGGGCTTTGTCATGCAGCTCAAAAGAGACAGCCCGCGTAGAAGCACAGATCTAACCTAGGGCCAGAGGAGCAAGTGACTCTCCCGTCCCGGGACCTTGTTAGGAGGCAGGTGCTGATGCAGGTCCAGGTGGGGCCCCAGACTCTGCATTTCCGGTACTCAGGCCACACGTGGAGTAATCAGATGTCAGTTCTGAAGCTAATGCAATGATTGGTACCTGCAGCCGGTGGAGTCTAGCCTCTGTGACACGGTGTGAGGAGCAGAGAGGGTGTGTTGGATAAGTTCTCCTTCAGTGATGCCTGTGTTGCTATTGTCACTGCAGAGATTCAGTGCCGCTCACTTAATGACCCTGCTCCATTTTACTGGCCCGTCCATGCCGGGACATTAGCCAGAATTCCCCAGCTAGAGTTGAGCTTCGAGATCCTACGGACGCATTTGGGCTGGGTGACCTTGGGCCTGTTCCTTCTTTGTCATTCTCCTGTATTTGCTTTGGGTGTGACCAATCCCACAGAGCTCTTGGGCCTGCGGCCTCTTCCTGGGTAATGCGTAAACTGATGTGTTTTCCAGGAGACGTTTAATCTGCAGATGATTGCTCTCTGCCTCCAAGGGCTTATTGTGTAAGAGCCACGGCTACCCAGGCCAGGAGGAGGCTCTGGAGAAGGGACAATGTCCAAGACGGCGGCGGAAGGAGGCCGCTCCTCCCTGCTCTGTTCCCAAATTCACTCCACGGCAATCCTATGACAGCAGATGCTGAAAATCCCTCCATAACCAAAAGACGTCTAAGCCACTTAGTGCACGCGGTAGATTCGGTCGGCAGTGAGGAGGCTGAGATGTCCCTGGACATTCTTTGCAAGGGGTTTTCACCCGTGCAAGGCGGGAGCGAATGACAGAGTCCAAGGCTTTGGTGGCCCTGACGATTCTGCTGTGAAGGAGAGGCTGCCGGCTGCTCAGAGTTCCCCTTCCGTAGGCTTTGGTAGACGTCAAAGCCCTTTCTTTCCCGTGCAGGCGCTGCTGCCTCATTGACTTGCTCAGGGTGGCACAGCCCAAGATGCTGGAACCCGGTTTATGACCCTTAACCCTGTGCTTTTTGGTGCTAGGTCATAGCCCTAACACGTGAGGTGCTAGGGTGACCGGTGCCCGGAGCCTTCCCTGTTTTGACGCCTGGGAAGCCCCATGCCCTGGGAAGCCCCTCCCTGTTTGCAAACTGGCCCGGTCGCCCCATATGGTAGAGACTTGAACCGAGGCGTGACCAGCGCCCAGGCTGCAGAGCTGGGTCACTTTGCTGGGATGGAGATGCTGGCTCAGGAGGGCTCAGGCAGTCCCCGAGGTCCTGCGGTTCTAACACACTCCCGGTGACACCAATGCCGCGGGTCCAGCACCTCACTCTGAGTGCTGAGGCTCCAGCCCTGCTTCCATGGGACCCCTGGCTCGCTCAGGGATCCTTCCAGAGGCTTCCGAATGGGCTCCCACTGTCTGGGGCCAGGCATGGCCATCAGCCCCGAGAGCCCACCAGTGCCACGGGCGACGTCCCTGCCAGCTCTTCAGTGGGGCCTCGTGGTGACGTCTGTGCAGCCCACTCCCCTGTCTACCACCCCCTCACCCTGGACCAGCCCTCTCCATTCACTCTCGGAGGTTGCCCAGCTTCTCTGTTCCCCTCGTGTTCACTGAGTGACCTCAGGGCCGAGTGTGGGCCTTGTGGGCTCAGGTGCGAACCCGTGGGAGCCCACGAAAGCGGCAGGGCCCCGTGTGTGGCACCTTCACACCAGCCGGTCGGTCCCCTTAGGAGCCGGGTTAACAGGGCTGACTGCAGGGCAAACTGTCAAACAGATTGTCTTAGGGACCTTGTGTGTAGAGAACTGACCTCACTTCTTACGGTTTAGGGACGCTCCTGTATATCCTTAACTCTGCATCTGGTTTTAGTGTGAAATTCCAGCTCCCTTTGCCACTCCAGAGCCACTATTTTGCTGGGGTGACAGAATGAGCCCATCTGCTTTAACTCTCAGAAGATCAGCAGCGATGCTGGGACTGACAGGCTCAGCTCCGGGGCCTTGGGACAGTCCAGGATCAGTGTGACATTGTCCTCTGGTTAGGTCCTGCCTGACAACACCGCGAGATAGTGCATCTCAAACGTGGCCGCAGCATCTCACACAAAGCACGGGCCCGGGAGGCAGCAAGACTTGGGTTTGGGTTCAGACTCCGCACCTTACACGCTGAGCGACCTTGCACCAGCTGCTATCTGAGCCTCAGTTTTCCCATCTATAAAATGGGTGTAGGAATACCTACCTCAGAGCACCATGTGAGGACAGAGGAAGCACATCCGTGTAAGATGCCTGACACGCAGGAGACAGTCATAGATACTGCCAGCATCACCATGGATTCTGGGGATTCTGCCCTCAAGAAACTGAACCTAGAAACAAGTATGGGGTTTTCGTGGGGCAGAGAGGGCAGCTGGAAGGCCCCCAATTCGAGCTGGGCCAGCAGAGCCGGGGCCAGCCCTGGTCACGGGCAGACACCGTCATGCTGCCCCTTCCCCCCTCCCTGGCCCCTGCGCACCTGCTGAGAACCCGTGTTGACTTGTCTCTGCAGGCACGGGGAGGATCTGGATGGACGACGTCGCCTGCAAGGGTACGGAGGACAGCATCTTCCGCTGCAGCTTCTCCAAATGGGGGGTGACAAACTGTGGCCACGCCGAGGACGCCGGGGTGACGTGCAGTAGATACTGAAACCTGAGGCCGGGGCCCTGCGCATCCCTGGGGTGGGGGCGTGGCTCGGGGCCAGCTGACCACGCCCCTGCCCCGCCCAGTCTAGCACCCCCAGTCCCCAGCCCCCTATCCCAGGGCCGTGGGGGGCTATTGACATTGTCCTCTTGGACGACTGCTCCAAAGTGCGACTCTGGGATCTCCTGACCGTCCCTCCCTCCCACCAGGGTCCCTGCACGGGGGGCCCCGGTCACTGGATCGTGACTTTACCCAGCCTTCCGAACACGTGCGCCGGGCCCCGGTAGCCACGCTCCCTGGGGCCTGTTAGCTGCAGATGGATGCTGAGAACATGTCAGAGACGAGTGCCTCAGTGGAGACGGGAGATATTATGTATCATTTACTCTTCAGATAATTCCCAAACCTCAGCTAGGCCAAGCGTTTATCTTCCTCTCCAGCGAGAGGCAACACTGAATGACGCGTCTCCCCCTCTTACTCTGCCTCTGCACACCATGTGTTAGTCTGGGGACGTGACACCCGGGGGAAACCAGCTGTAGGAGCAAGAGGGACATGCAAGTCCCCCCCGCAGGAAGCCAGCTAGATTCGGAGACGGGGAATGAAACTGACATTGAATGACTACCATGGTGTGCCAAACGGTATCTTGGGTGCTAAACTCATTTATCCACTTTGCTGTGTTGGTCTAAGGCATGTCAGTCTGGGGAAGACCTTACCTCCAGGCAGCAATTAACTGGCCCTTCCCCTGGCCCACAAGTCAGAAGACAGAATGATGGAGTCTGTGTTCCCAGCTGAATCTTAGTGTGTCTTTCCTAGGCCTGAGCAAGAAGCGTGGGCGCAAGACATGTGTGACCAGAAAGTTGCACGCTCTGAGGCCAGGCACGGTGACTCACGCCTGTAATCCCAGCACTCTGGGAGGCCGAGGCGGGCGGATCGCTCAAGGTCAGGAGTTCGAAACCAGCCTGAGCAAGAGCAAGACCCCGTCTCTACTAAAAAATATAAAGAAATTAATTGGCCAACTAAAAATATACAGAAAAAATTAGCCGGGCATGGTGGCACATGCCTGTAGTCCCAGCTACTCGGGAGGCTGAGGCAGGAGGATTGCTTGACTCCAGGAGTTGGAGGTTGCTGTGAGTGAGGCTGATGCCACAGAACTCTAGCCCGGGCAGCAGAGTGAGACTCTGTCTCAAAAAAAAAAAAAAAATTGCCTGCTCTGGAACCTACAGTGTGTGAGCACAAGATCAGATGTGACTGGTGTCCAGGCGTAGCGTCTGTGTAGGGGGAGATGATTTGGAGAGTGGCATGGGAGCTGCTCAGTCCTCAGGCAGTCAGGATAAAGCCAAGTCACCTGTGTCTCAGAGC
>CAUYPO010040235.1:0-12666 GCA_963574435.1 Cheirogaleus major | reverse complement strand
AGAGCGAGGATGTCATTTTATCCAGCAGCTGGCACCTAAAGTGGTGCCTGCCTGACGCATAGATGCTCAGTAAATATCAGTTAAATGAAAGGATGGATTAGTGGATGGATGAACAGATGAGTGGATGGATGAGTGGATGGATGGGTGGATGAGTGATTGGATGGAAGGAAGGATGGAGGGATGGAAGAATGAGTAGGTGCATAGACAGATGGATACGTGAATGAATGGACAGATGGGTGGATGGATGGATGGACAGATGAGTGGATGGATGAGTGGATGGATGGAAGGAAGGATGGAAGGATGGGAGAATGAGTAGATGCATAGACAGATGGATACGTGAATGAATGGATAGATGGGTGGATGGATGGATGAACAGATGAGTGGATGGATGAGTGGATAGATGGGTGGATGAACAGATGAGTGGATGGATGAGTGGATGGATGGATGGATGAGTGATTAGATGGAAGGATGGAAGAATGAGTAGATGCATAGACATATGGATACGTGAATGAATGGATAGATGAACAGATGAGTGGATGGATGAGTGGATGGATGGATGGATGAGTGATTAGACGGAAGGAAGGATGGAGGGATGGAAGAATGAGCAGATGCATAGACAGATGGATACGTGAATGAATGGATAGATGGGTGGATGGGTGGATGAACAGATGAGTGGATGGATGAGTGGATGGATGGGTGAGTGATTGGAATGGGTGAATGGCTGGGCTGTTGGGTGGATAGACAGGCAGGTAGATGAAAGCATGGATGAATGGGTGGGTGGATAAATGGCCAACAATAACACATCCCAGCGACTACCTGGGGGCAGGGCACTGGAAATGGAAACAGCACAGGTCAGTGGGCGGAGAGCGTGCTCACCAGGTCATTCCCATTGGCGATGGACAGGGACAGCGGGGAGTGGCCATTCCACAGCAGGTTGGAATTTGCTCTGTGGGAGAGAAGGAGCCGGACGATGTCCCTGGCGTACTGCGTGGGCGGAAAAGCAGAAGCATGGCGGGTTAGAGAGGCGCCCTACTCCCAGGGAGCACCTGACGGTGAGCATTAATTTAAGTGCCAGAAAATCAATCTCGTCCCTCAGTTGCTGCTTGCTCCAGCCCAGCATCCTGCCTGGCACACGGAGAGTTCTAAAATTTGGATGAATGGACAGGTGGGTGGGTGGGTGGATGCACCTTCAGACTGATAAGTTGTTTTCTAAACACGCACCATTTCCACAGAACACTGAGGTGCAGATTGATGTATGCCCTGTTGTCAATGGACAGGGACAGTCCAGGCCAGGTGACCCTCCTCGCAGGAACTGGCAGGCACTGGCCATGACTAGGAGCATCTCCTTCACCAGGGCTCTGGGGTCCCCCGGGAGCACCTGCGTGCGAGAACCCAGCCTCTGGCCGGGCACGGAGGCTCTTATCTGCAGCCCAGCACTTTGGGAGGCTGGTCTGGGAGGACTCCCTGAGCCCAGGAGTTGGAGGCTGCAAGCGAGCTGTGATTGGGCCACTGCACTCCAGCCTGGGAGACAGAGCAAGACCCAGTCTCTCTTTTTCTTTTTTTTTTTTTTTTTTAAAAAAAGGCCCCAGCCTCAGCTGATGAGGGCTTTTTCCGCACTGGAAGGGTGGCCCGTCCTCGCCCTCCTCCCCGAGGCAGTCCCTGCGCTTTCCTTTTCGTTTTCGCTCAGAAGCCGCCAACGCTCTCGATTCCCTTTAGGAAACACCCATCTTGCAGCCGCAGCCTCTCCCGCTCTACTTCCTCTTCCCTCAGAAGCCCGCAGGAGTTCCCCCGCAGGGACTCTCTCGGGCCAGGCTGCCCACTGCCCCTCGCTGAGACCCCCCACAGCCAGCCGGGCCTCCGCGCCCTCCCCTCCCCCTCCCCCGTGGGAACTGCAGGCTGGCGGTGGCACCGCGCAGGCCTCCTGCCCTCAGCGCTGGGATTTCCCCCGAGGTCTGTCCCTCACCTACGACAGCGTCACTTTTAGTGTCTCCTGACTCTGTTTCCCCAGGACTTTCCCAAACCTGAAGTCAGTGGAAAGGACGCGGTATGCGGTGGGAACTCCGTGTTCAAAGGCCGGCCAGCGCAAGGGAGCTGGGCCTGGGCCAGGCCTCCTCGAAGCCGAAGCCGAACCTTCCTGTTCATTCGTGCTCACGGCAGCCTCAGGCGGCTCTGGTCAGGGTGGCGCCCGCCCCCAGGAAGACCCCAGGGACCTGCACCCTCCCCCACCGCACAAGGAGCCTTTGCCGGGGATGTTCTGAAGCAGGCGGCCTGTTTGCACCTGCCCCTGTCCCTCCCAGCGCCGTACACGCTGCTCTCACACGCGTGGCCCTGTGTGTCGGGACCACACAAGTCGTCGCCCTGGGAAGCAGCAAATTGACCCTGCTGCAGGCCCAGGGTCACCAGCTGCACCCTATGGTGGGTAAACTGAGGTTCAGCCTGCTACGTGCCCCACAGCTGACGGGCCAGGCTGCGCCGGCCACCACAAGGCAGAGCTGACACCCGGCTGCCCGGTGTCCCCACACCCGCCCGGCCATGCGGCCTCCTCAGCGTGGTTCCTGCACCCCATCGCTGGGCATCGACCCCCAGGGCAGGCAGGAGGCGGCGGCCGCAGGGCCGGTGGGACACCGCCCAGGGCTCCGGGCCTGAGTCAGGCCGGTGACAGTGGCAGGCGGATGGGGTCAGCAGCATAGGACAGCTGCAGCCCGGCCGGAGGCTCCCAAAGGGATCTGATGGGGTCCCACAGGGAGAAACGGACTCCACGTGGCAACCCAGGCCCCGCACTTGTGTGCACGTGGGCACGCGTGGCCTTCCTCGCGGGTAGGCGCACGCTCTGCGCTGTGCCCTGTCTGATGTCACCCTGTTGCGTTCCGTCCCGTTGTGGGAAGTGCCCCCAACTGCGGGAGGGGGACCGAGGGCAGCCGCCCTGCAGGCGGGAGAGCCACCAACTGGGCCACAGCAGCCAGGATCCTGGTCGGGGGGCCTCATGGCGATGGCTCCCTGCCTGGAGCCCGCACGTGAGACCGCGTGCATGTGTGCGCTCCCCGGGCACGCGCACGCTTCCACACCCATGCCCACGCCCACACACGTACTGACCTACACGCACATGCTCACACTCAGATGTTCTCAGGGCCGTGCAGGCGTGTGCTGGCATGTCACACCCGTGCACACAGACACACATGTGCACACGCACACAGCGAGCACAGCAAAAGCACTCACACACGTGCACAGACGTGCGACTGCCGGTCAGGGGCTGCTCTGACACGGTCGTCCCTGCAGCCTTGGGGCCGGAAGCTCCTGTCCTCCACCCCTCCTCCCACCCTTGCGTACTCCCTGGCTGTCCCCCACGTCTCAGCAAGAGGACACACGACCCTGCGGGCTGCGGCCCCAGCAACCGGGCGCCCAGCGCTCACCTTGTTGTTGCCCTCCCGCTCGCAGGCCACGTGCAGAGCAGTCCGGCCGCCCTCCTGCGGGAGGCCCTCGGCGGGGTGCGGGCTGTAGTAGGTGCTCGGCGGGCCCGGCTCGCCACTGAGCTTCATGCTGGAGAACAGCAGGTCCAGCTGTGTGCAAACGGGGGGCTCAGTGCTGGCCCCCAGCCCCTTCCAAGTGCCCAGAGACCTGCCACGCGCCGGCCACAGCAGGCCACAAGCCCCAGGAAGCAGCCACAGGAGAGAGTGAGTTCCCCCAGACCCACGCCGGGCCGCGGGTCTGTGGCTCCACCCCATGATGCCCTCCTGAGTGCCGGCGCTCACGAGGCCTCTGTGCATCCGTCACCCACAGTGGTCAGAGCCCCTCTGCGCCCTCCCCTGGTGGACCTCACGTGCAGTGAGCCGCACAGGCCGCATGCCCACACGTGCACGCGTGCCCCCCAGTTGCTGCCGCGTGTCAGGGCTGCACGGGGCTCTGCGGGGCACATGGAGGAAGACGACAGAACTCCGGCCCTCAAGGGGCTCGGCGCTCGTGGAGGAAGGGATTCGGGGCTCCACGGCCGTGGCCGGGGATCCGTGGGAACGTGGCAAGGTCAGCAAGGCCCTGGGCTGAGGGGTTTGGAGCCGACTCCGCAAGTGGAGAGGCCGCAGCTCAGCATGAACTGGGGACACCAGCCCCGCCGGCTGCCCCACCCGCCTCGAGCGGCACCCGCCCGTTCCCACGCATCGCCCACCCCCGGCAGGACGGCTGTGCCCAAGCCCCACCCCTGCCTTCTGGAAGCTGCTGTGGTGCCACCCGAGAACGCCCCGCCCCAGGCAGGCAGCCCGTCCTGCCCTGCCCCCTCCAGCCAGGGGCCTGCCGGACAGGTGTCAGCCCACTCGCCACAACACTCGATCTCAGGGGCCACCGTCTCTGGGTCCCCACGTTGGCCGGTGAACACAGCTCTTGTCAACAAAAGGGGACAAGCCCAGCCTGGCGGCCCCTCCCCAAGGACAGGAAACCACGTGCCACCCAAGGCCAACCCCTGCCCTCAGCACGGGTGGACAAGGGCCCCGGCAACCGCTCACCCTGGCCGGGCACTTCCGGGCTCAGAGCCCACTCAGGGCCCTGGCTCCTGAGAGCGGCAGGTGCGAGGCCGAGGGGACAACGAGGGGCTGTGAGGGGCCACCCCCGCTGCACGGGGGTGGCTGGGAGGACGGGGGGACAGAGCAGGGCAGGCAGGACGGGGACACTCCCCAAAGATGACCTTCTGGAAGGCGTGAGATGGAGTTATCGGCAAAATGTCCTCCCAGGGCCCACGCGCTCTGCTCAAGTGCCTGAATAAACAGGCCCTTAACTCACTTATTTCAATCAATTAGTTTTGCCTCTTGGTATCGGCAACAAGCCTGTCGCCTGGGTGGGCGGCTCTGGCCCTGCCCCGGCCCCGTCCAACCCGAGACGTCCCCACTAGGTCAGAGAGGACCCCTCGGCCTGGCGGGGTCCCCGCTCCCCTCCCGCCCGCCATACCTTGTCCGGCTCGTAGGCCTGGTCCTGGTCGGCCGCCCGGGCGTCCACGTTGGTGATGGCGTGCAGCAGCAGCTCCGTGATCTTGACGCCCTCCTCGCCGGGAAGGGCGGCGGCGATGTGGAGAGGCGTCAGGGCCCCCAGCTGCAGAGGGAGCGCGGGGGAGTCGGGGGAGGGCAGGTGACCCCAGCGCCAGGCAGGTGAGGTCCCTGGAGGCCGAGATGCCAGGGACGCGCTGGCCGCCCGACTCCTTCCCGCACGGTCTGAGACCCCGCGGCGCCATGGCGCCCTCCCCAGCCCCGGGACGTGCGGGATGGGGGTCCGTGGAGACAGCGGCAGGCAAGTGCCCGCTGGTGACCGGACGCACTGCGAGCTCTCAACACGCCGCGAAATCCACATGCCCTTTGCCCCCAAGGCACCCCGTCTGTCTGGCCCAGACGCCCCCACGCTGATGGCCACGAAGCCCCTGACCCAGCCACAGTGGCCTGTGGCCATCGGTCGAGAGCGTCCGTGGGGGGCTGCCCCGAGCACCGCAGCACAGAGAAGGTCGGGGGACCTGGCCTCCGGGAGCAAGCGGCGGACCAGGCGGAGACTCCCCAGCACCCCCAGCCCCAGCGCCCGGAAGCGTGGCCTTGCTCAGATAGGAAGCCGCCACCGCCGCCTTGGAGAAGGGCGCCCCGGAGGCCCTCTGATGGCTGAGCGTGGGCGGCAGAAAGAGCAGGCCAGGGAGGACCGGCCAGAGGATCCTGAGAGGGCAGTGGCTTCCCGCCTCCCTGCCAGTGCCCTGGGGGGACGACGCCTGGGGGGGGGCAGACAGGTCCCCAGCAGCTGCCGTGTCACGGGCAGAACGGGGTGTCCGAGCTCCAGCTAGGGCAGGCCAGGCTCGCCCCCTGGGGCCCGACACACCCCCCAGCAGCGAGCAGGACCGCAGGGCCGGCCGGGCCCTCAGGCAGGGGCGACAGCGAGAGGCGCCCACAGTGGCCGAGGCCACCCGGCGTGGGAGCACCCACACCGCAGGGTAGGACGCTGACGCCGGAGGGCTCCAGCCCAGGGGGGCACGAGAGCGCAGGACTCTGCGGGAACCGCAACCCGGGCGCGGGAAGGACACGCGGACGCCGCCGAATAGCGACAGAACCCTCCCGCCGCTGAGCCGTCAAACCCGCGTTGACACGAGGCAGCTGCTGAGCTGCGCGGGGGGTGGGGGGAGTGAGCTTGGCGGGCAGCCGAGCCCAGAGACGAGGACAGTGAGCTCAGGACCTTCCCTACACGGGGCAGAAATGCAAATGAACGGGAAGCTCCCTCCACGCACGAGGCTCGGGAGCAGGTCGGAGGGCTCGGGGTCTACCACGCGCCACGCAGGGGCTTCAGGGGGACAGGGGAGAGATGCCCGAGAAACACCGCGGGGCGGGACGGCCCATCTGCCCGAAGCCGGCCCCGCCCGCCCAGGCCTCCCGGGCCCTGGCGTGGGGACGCGCTGGGCGGGGTCGGAGTCTGCGCCTGTTCCCGCGCTGGCCGCGCCTACCTTGGGGGGCAGCTGGATGTCGGTGCTGGCCCCGTGTTCCAGCAGCAGCCTCACGCTCTCCACGTCCCCCGCCCTGACGGCCAGGAACAGGGCCTGCATGGGCACGCGGCACAGGTTGGGGTCCGCGCCCCGGCGCAGCAGCAGCTGGATGGTGCGCCACCGGTTCCTCCGCCTGCAGGGAGCAGCCACGGCGTCACCGTCACGGTCACCGTCACCACCGCAGGGAAGGCGCAGTGGCCTCACGCCAGCCGCCGGGACAGGACCCCGAGGACAGGATGGGGCAGGGCAGGCGCTGGGGATGGGGATGTGTGGGAGGGCGCGGTGTAGTGTGTGCGCTACAGAATACACACACGCACACACACACACACGCTCCAACACAACACACGCTCCAACATACACTCCAACACACATGTGCACATGCGCTGACATATACACCACACATGCTCCAACATATACACTCCAACATACACACACATACACACGCACACACACTGACATACACACCACACACGCTCCAACATACACGCACTCCAACATGCATAGCACACATGCTCCAGCATGCATACTCCAACATGCACACACATACACACACACACTGACATACCACATACGCTCCAACATACACACACTCTGACATACATAGCACACACACTCCAACATATATACTCCAACATGCACACACATACACACACTCCAACATACATAGTACACATGCTCCAACATGCATACTCCAACATGCACACACACTCTGACATACACACCACACCCATGACACACACCACACACACTCGAACACACACACCACTCACCACACACCCCCCACATGCACACAGCCCACACCGCACGCACACGCCCCTCTGAAGAGGAGCACGGGGCAGGGGTGCAGAGACTGGGCCTGGGGGAGCCCCGCAGGTGGGCGGGGGCAGGGAAGATCTGGAGGCCCCGCGGACCCCACGGCCAGGCCAGCGCAGCACCGGCGGGGCGGGCAGGCGGCCGGGGAGCGGGGCAGCCCAGCGCAGCGGCCCTCAAACCCCATTCCCGGGACCCTTCCCGCTCTGAGCACACAGAGCTTCTGCGCACGTGGCTCCGTGTCGGCGCCCGCTGCGCTCCGAATCTTTAGAGTTGAGAATTTGTGGACGCTCGCCAATCTACTTAGAGACTGGCGGTGACACGCCTGTTGCATGTTAGCGTGTGTGACGTTTCAATGCAAAGTTGCCGTACTTTACAAGACAAAAACAGTCGGTGGAAAGGGAGGCGGCGCCGCACGCCTTTGCAAGTCTTTCGTGTCCGGCTGGATGGGAGGTGGTGGGCTGTCCCCTGCGCAGGGCTCGTTTGTCGCGACATGTCGCTTCGGTTACGGAGACAAGGACAGTCCCGCCTCCCACAGATACGCGGTGGGAAAAGGAGCATCATTTCAATGGTCTTTTCAGATAGTCGTGGACGGTCTTGTTCGGGGCACGTGGGAGCGGGGCCAGTGGTGGCCCGGCCCGCGGCAGCGTGGAACCGGGAACCACCTCGGACAGCGTCTGTGCGCGGCGACACCGAGACTCACCGTCTCCCTCTCCTTGTGGGGTCTCCGCCCCGACACCGTCCTCCACATCAGGACTGGCCACGCGGGAAAAGGGTGGGAGAAACCAGCTCACAGACACACGCGGATCTTCCCGGCGTTGGCGCACGCCGTCAGACGGCGTCAGAAAATCCCTCGATGACGCCATCTCACCGCAAAGCCTCTAAACGCCCAGGACTCAGGTGAAAGAAAGCAGGGAAGGTCTTGGTGGACGCCACGTCCAAGATGCTGATTTTTCCTTGAAAATGCAAATGCTCGAGCAGCAGATATTGCCGGATGTGCTCCCTACAGGGACCGGCTGCGTCCGGGAGATGGACCACCGCGGCGCGCGCCTGCGGGTCTTTCTTCTGACCAAAAACGGAGTCCCGGGAGGAACAGGCGGCCGACCCACGGCGCTGCCGCCCCAGCCCCGCGCAGGGCCCCCGCCGGGGGAACCTCGCGCTCTGGTTTGCAGCGGACGCGCTTCAGACGTCCTTCCCGGCTCTCGCCACACACGCAACATCAGAGCGTCGAGATCTAACGAAGGTAGCCGCTTTTGCTGCTTCGCTGCGAGCACGCGAGTGACACCGGCAGCCGCCCGCGAGGAAGGTGCCGCCCGCCGGCTGCGGTGCCGGCCACACCTCTGCGCCCTCGTCTCTGGGCCATCGGCGACGCCCGCAAGGCGAAGAGGCTGCTACCGTCTCGGGGTCGTCATGAGAACCGTCTCGGCCTGGCAGACTCCGTGAAGGGGTCTTGGCCCCGGGGCTGCACGAGCCGCTTGTCGGCACCCACTGGTCTGGACGGCGTGGATGGGGGCGCCGGGAGCGCGGCGGGTGCCACACGCACCATGGCCAGGACTCCCCCCGCACTGGCCACGCGAGCAAGCCTCCATTGGAGACACACGCCAGGGCCAGGACGGCGCTGAGTGGACCCACCCCTGGCATTCCCCGCAGGCTCGGTCAGAGTGGGGGGTCAGAGTGGGGGATCAGAGTGGGGGGTCGGAGTGGTGGATCAGAGGGGGGGATCAGAGTGGGGGTCGGAGTGGGGGCCAGAGCAGGGGATCAGAGTGGGGGGTCAGAGCGGGGGCCGGAGCGGGGGCTGAGGACCCAGCAGACACACAAACATCCGGGCCCATCTCCGGAAATGCCGCCTCCCGGCGTGCGGGGACGGGGCGTGGGTCCCCGAGCACACGATTCGCCCTGAACACGACCCTCCGCCCCTGCCAGCCCGCGAGGCGGCGACTCACTCGACCAGCGACAGCGCCATCCTCCGCACGGTGCCCCTGTCGGAGCCGGCGGGGCGGGGCAGCAGGCTGTGTGCGTGGGCGCCCCTCTCCAGCAGGCCCTGCGAGAGTTGGATGGACAGGTCGCACACGCACATGTTGGACTCGAAGCGCGTCTCGTTGCTGTACAGCGTGTACTTGTCCAAGTTGCCCAACAAGTCCTCGGACTCCTTCTCTGTGGCAGCGACGCTGCCCCACGCCGACGGCGAGTCCCAGGTCGGAGAGCCGCTCTTGGCGGACTCCCGGGAGCGCGGCGTGGCCGGGGAGAGGCTGCCCTCCTCGCTGCCCGAGGCCCGCGGTGGCGGCTTCGGCTCGCCGTGGCCCTCCTCGCAGTAGTGATACTCCGTGTCCATCTCCCCGATGGAGAACGGAAGGCTTGGGAAGGCTCGGGGTTTCGAGGGTTCCTTTGGAAAGCACCAAAACGGTGTCATCAGAAGGAGGAAGAAACTGGAGTGATGACCCCATCCAACAGCCTTCGCCTGGGGTGGTCTTCACAGCACCGAGACTGAGAGGGCAGGGCCGTGGCGGGGCCCCTGCCACAAACCCTCAAGGGCAAACGGAGACACCTGCAGAGTCACCGCACAGACACCTGCACCAAGCCGGCCACGCCAGGGGCTGCGTGGCCCTGCACGTGTCTGCCGAGCCCATGGACGTGGCTGCCGAGCCCACGGACATGACCTGTCCAAAACCGAGGTGCGTGGTGCGTGTGAAGGAGAGCCCCGGGAAAGGCCGTGCTCAAGTGACCCGATTTGGGATACATCGGGCTAAATAAAATACACCCAGGCCCCGTCCTTCCTACACCCTCCCCGCTGGCCTTGTCCCGTGCTTTGCCCTGCGTGAGCCTGGTCCCCACAGGAGGGCCGTGGCTAGTGGACACCCGGGCAGAGAGACCAATGGTGGTCGGCGGGTGGTGTGCGGCCACCTGGGGCTGACCTGGGGTGGGGGCTCGGTCCTCTCGGCGATGTTGGGCTTGAAAGCCTGGGGCGGGTAGTAGAGCAGGAAGCAGATGCCCAGGGTCGTGAGGCCCTCGTCCGTGCACTTGTTCACGTCGGCCCCAAAGTCCAGCAGAAGGTTGACGATGTCACAGTGGCAGTGAATCTGGAGGAAGACAAAGCCAGACTCGCCGGGACGCGCCTGGCCCTCGGCGAGGGGGCGGGAAGGGTGGCCTGGCGACCGGCGGCCCCTGGAAAGGGCGGGCACAACAGGGTGGAGCATGACAGGGTGGGGCACCAACGCTTCCGCCCAAGTGTGGGGCCGAGGAATGGAGAGCTGACGTGCCCCCAGCCCTCTGCTCCCATTGGCCTCGCACATCGCACCCAGGGGAGGGGGTTTCCGCCAGGTCGGCCCCCCTCGGACCCCAGCTCCACCACCCCACAGCACCCCCACAGGTAGGCACTCCTGCAGGCAGCTGTGGGGCGGGGCGGGGCGGGACTCACCGAAGCCGCGGCGAGTGCAGTGTAGCCCTTGGAGTCGGCCACGTCAGCACTGGCAAAGTTGTCCCTCAGGACCCCCTGAATCCAGTCATGTTCTCCTTCCTCGGCCTTCAGGATCATCTCCTGGGAAAACCGCTCCTTGGGCCCACTACAGGCAAAGCCCTCGCGGTCCCCTTCCAGGATGGCGCCCATGTTCCAGCTGCTGTGAGCCTTCTTGTTCCTGGCAGCACAACCAGCCCAGGGGCGTCAGGCAGCTCTGCACACCCTGCACCCACCGTGAGAGAGGGCTAGCGCGGCCACCTCCCTCCCGCCCCACCTCTGCTCATCCCTCAGACCCACACCCCGCCTGGGGGCCTCCTTGCTTCTGCACCGTGCACGCCTCAGCACGAGGAGCCCTGGTCACGGTCGGCCCGGATGCACGCAGCCCTGGGGACGGGCCACCCGGGGCCAAAGACGCTCCGGCTCACTCAGCAGGAATGTGCCGGCTTCAAGTGGACCCGTGCATCTCTCATGCACCAGTTCATGTTTCCTAGGAAACAACCTCTCACAGCAGAGACCCTGGGTGGGAAAGAGGTCAGCACACGCATGGGTCTGCCTCTCAGCACCAAGCCCCCACACCCTACCCTCTGCTCTCTCAATTTTCTATTTGAGTAGAGAACATGCATGTCCCATGCTTGTTCGCCATGCAACACAAAGCCTCCTCTGTGTACATAAACCCCTTTCATGATCAAGAACCTGTGGATCTACAGTGACTTCTGTATCCAACAGTCATCAGCGATTATAGGCTCAGTGAATGTTTGCACGATGGATGGATGGATGGATGGATGGATGGATGACTGCATGGATGCCTGGATGTATGGATGATTGCATGGATAGATGGATGCATGGATGGATGGATGGATGGATAGATGGATGATTGCATGGATGGATGGATGCATGATTGCATGGATGGGTGGATGTATGGATGATTGCATGGATAGATGGATGGATGGACGGATGGATGGATAGATGGATGATTGCATGGATGGATGGATGGGTGGATGTATGGATGATTGCATGGATAGATGGATGGATGGACGGATGGATGGATAGATGGATGATTGCATGGATGGATGGATGGATGATTGCATGGATGGATGGATGGATGATTGCATGGATGGGTGGGTGGATGTATGATTGCATGGATGGGTGGGTGGATGGATGATTGCATGGATGGGTGGGTGGATGGATGGGTGGGTGGATGTATGATTGCATGGATGGGTGGGTGGATGGATGGATGGATGGATGGGTGATTGTGTGGATGGATGGATGGGTGATTGCATGGATGGGTGATTGCATGGATGGGTGTGTGGGTGGGTGGATAGATGGATGGGTGGATGATTGCATGGATGGATGGATGGATGACTGCATGGATGCCTGGATGAATGGATGATTGCATGAATGGATGGATGGATGGATGATTGCATGGATGGATGGATGGATGGATGGATGGATAGATGATTGCGTGCATGGATGGATGGATGGATGGATGGATGGATGGATGATTGCATGGATGGATGGATGGATGGATGATTGCATGGATGGATGGATGGATAGATGATTGCATGGATGGGTGATTGCATGGATGGGCGTGTGGGTGGGTGGATAGATGGATGGGTGGATGATTGCATGGATGGATGGATGGATCGATGACTGCATGGATGCCTGGATGAATGGATGATTGCATGAATGGATGGATGGATGGATGATTGCAGGGATGGATGGATGGATGGATGGATAGATGATTGCGTGCATGGATGGATGGATGGATGGATGCATGGATGGATGATTGCATGGATGGTGGGATGGATGGATGTTTGGATGGATGGATGGTTGGATGGATGGATGGATTGATGATTGCTTGCATGGATGGATGGCTGGATGGATGGATGGATGGATGATTGCATGGATGGAT
>CAUYPO010040233.1:0-15622 GCA_963574435.1 Cheirogaleus major | reverse complement strand
TTGTGTTTTCCTGGATAGAGGTGGAACCCATTCTACTAAGTGAAGTATCTCAAGAATGGAAAAACAAGCACCACATGTACTCACCAGCAAATTGGTATTAACGGATCAACACCTAAGTGGACATATAGGAATAATATTTATCGGGTGTCAGGCAGGTGGGAGGGGGGAGGAGGGGATGGGTATATACAAACATAATGAGTGAGATGTGCAACGTTTGCGGGATGGTCATGCTAAGGGGGCATGGGCAATATACGTAACCTTAACATTTGTATCCCCATAATATGCTGAAATAAAAAAAATTTTAAAAAAGAAAGGCTGTCATTTTAGGATTGTCCCTTGAAAGTGCCATGAATAATGTCCCTTGAAACTTTAATAATGGCCCAAGAGTTAAAGCACCCCCTTTTCTAGGACAGAATGAATGATCCATCTAGATGATGGGGATCATATGGAGGTGCATTGGGCTGGTTCTTATCAGAAAACTCTTAATGAAGAAGTCTCTAAGACACACCAGCTCATCCATCCCAAGTGCTAATTGGTTTGCAATTCCCCTAATTAGTGTATCATCTACCTGGACAGCTTAGCGGTTGGCTGGAAGCCCAGACCCTGCCCAGCCATATTCACAGTTCCCAGAATTTGGAAATGCAACAGCAGTGACAATTCCGCACCTCGTCCACACATGGGCATGCCCACCCGCACATACACACCTTCTTGCTAACATGTCGTGATAGCAGGTTCTAACAACGTTGCTAACAATCTCATTAGGCTGTTTGGTGTGAGGAGGAAATCTGAGCAGTTCTAACTTTGCTCTAACACTTTGTGAACAGACTACAGAGTTGCTCAGATGGGCTTCATCATTAAGCAAAGGCTGCAATTATGGGTGAAAGGTATCAAGGATGCTCAAAGTTTCCAAATTATCTCCTCCATCATAGATATGAAACACTGTACCACAGGATATATTAGCCCCTGGGGGTTAAGAACCGCCTTCTGTCCACTTCTCACATGTTCTTTCGACAGTGGGGATACTTCTCGGAGTCCCAGGCTTTTAAACTTGGGTAACATAATGGTCTTATATGAAGGAAAAAATAAATACATGTATGTTCGGTGTTGATATGAATTATTTCTGTGACAATATAGCTTCAGTGTATATTAACATAAGGCTCTATATTAACTGTTTGTCTTCATGCCTCCTATTCAACTATAGCAAAAAACACATTTACAACTTGAGTAGAAACAAGACAACAATAGCCATTACATTTTAATTAACAATATTGATTCAATGTGTCATCTTATATTGTGTTCCTGAAACTAAATTGCCATTTGAAATCCAAACATGACACCGATTCTTATGTTTCTAGAGTATCTTTTCTGTCTGGCCAGGCCATACTACAAGGCTGCCGTGAGATGATTAAGTTCCCATCCCCACCCCTTCACATGGCTTGCCTGTTTGAACTGCTATGAAAACTTGTTCATACAAACGAATCGAGGGTGTTAAAGGACTTTCACTTGGAATGGACACTTCATTTATTCAGTAAGACCTCTCGTCTTTCTTTCTTTTTTTCTTGATAAAAACACACATGCACGTTTAGGGAAATAAAAGTAAAACTAAAGAGTAGTGATCTTTGTGATCCAGAATATATTTGAATTGATGCTTTTTCTATTATTATCAAAACAGTAAAGACAGTGTTGGTCAAATAATTAACACTTGCTCATTGTGGAAAATTGCACATCTCCCTCCCCTCTTTCCCAGAAGGTTCCTTTGTTCTGCATGTAAATCGGCCCCCAACAGGCTTCCAGATGCCCCTTAATATAGGTGTGAGTGCATCTCAGGCTAATGTTACAATTCCTGCTACATTTGTGCAATTATGGTCTTTGCAAGATTTGTTTTTCAAACCAAAGCTTTGCAAAGCCCTGTGTTTTTCTAATGTAATCTAGGATAGGCTAAAGTCACCAAGAAAATGAGACACTTTGAGTCTTTTGACATACATGCCTGGAGAATAAGACAGCAAATATCAGGATCTTCTTCAGTGCACAGAAAAGTCTGCAGAGGCGAGGCTCTTTGGGAGAAGCTGGGTGCTTGTTTGCTCTGAGCAAGGTCCAGGACTAGGATAAGTAAGTCACTCAGCCATACGTACAAGGATCTGTCAAGAAACTCTGTAATTAAAATAAAATAATAATTTAATGGAATTTTTGTGGAAATCAAAATCAATTCAAAACAATCCATGATATACAAAATATCAACATTTTAAATAAAGACCATTATTGTATGGAGCCATACTAAGTCTGAGGCAAAAGAGAAAAAACTGTTTCTATACATGTGTTTTTATGTAGTTTGTTAGTGTTCTTTTTTTTTTGGCAGGAGATTAAAGTAGTTAAGAAAATACCAAAAAATGTAATTGTATATATTAAAACAAATAACATTATTTCCAGTTTAAGTATTTTAAGTTTACTAAAATAGAATTTATGATCATTTTACTTCAGCTTAAGTTACTTAAAAATTATTTAAAAGTATCACTTGGTAAAGAGAAATTGTCAACGTGACAGTTTTCTCTATTGAAAGTGAGATAAGAAATGAAGTAGATTTTGAAAATATTGTTGATATGTTTGCATCCATTAAAGCCAGAGCATCAATTTTGCCTTCTGCCTCAGGGACCAATAAGTGCTTGGCACAGTGGCACTCTGGGCAAGGCAGAGGGTAGATTTGAAAATTAAGCAATGCCTGGAACAGAATAGATAGTTAATAAACATTAATTTTTATCATTAATAACATAATCTCTTGCCATGCACTCCAGAGAAGAACCAGGACTTCTGGCTGACTATGCCGACACAACTCTGAGCAATTGAGGCGAAGATGGGGGGAGCAAGCTCGACAAGAATAAAGGTTTTTCAAAGTCTCTAAGTGCCACTCCTGACCCATGCTGTTGGCTTCTGTTCTGCACTATCTCCATGACAACCTCAAGTGTAAGGTGCCTCACACTTCCCCTTCCCCCAGGGCCCTCTCCCCTCCTGGAGCACATGGGCAGGGGAAATTCAAATGGTCAAGAAACATGGAAAAATGTTCAACATCACTAACCATCAGAAAAATGCAAATTAAAACCCCAGTAAGATATCATCTCACACCAGTCAGAATGGCCACTATAAAAAAGACAAAAAACAGCAGATGATGGTGAGAATGCAGAAAAAAGAGAACACTGATACACTGCTGGTGAGATTGCAAATTAGCGCAACCCCCATAGAAAACAGTATGCAGAGTCCTCAGAGAACTGAAAATAGAACTACCATTCCATGCTGTAATCCCACGACTGGGTAGCTACCCATAAGAAAAGAAATTATTATTTCAAAAGGACACCTGCACTCATGTTTATGGCAGCACTATTCACAATAGCAAAGATATGGAAGCCACCTAAGTGTCCATCAACTGATGATTGGATAAAGAAGATGTTTATATGTACACACACACACACACACACACACACAGATAAACACATATATCGTGGAATACTACTCAGCCATGAAAAAGAATGAAATCACATATTTTTGCAGCAACATGGATGGAACTAGAGGCTTTTATCTTGAGTGAAATAACTCAGAAACAGAAAGTTAAATACTACATGCTCTCACTTATTAGTGGGAGCTACATAATGAGTACACATGGCCATAGAGAGTGAATAGCAGACACAGGAGTCTCAGAGGGTGGGCGGCGGGTGCGGGATGAGACATTACCTAATGGGTACTCTGTACACTAATTGAGTGAGGGTTACACAAGAAGCCCAGACTTCACCACTATGCAATACATGCATTTAACAAATATGCAGGTGTATCCTATAAATCCATAAAAATATTTTTTAAAAAGAAAGCATGCCTTTTATTACAGTATATGTAAACTCATGTAATACAAATCAATGGGAAAAGACACATGTTCTAATAACATATTCTCATTCTTGATGTTTGCTTACAAACGTGTTACTCTGTCAAACCGTTTCATTCACTGAAAGAAAACAGTTTATGATGCCTTTTGGAAAATTCTATAGGAAATAGCAGGAAATGAAGATAACATAGTGTTGCAGAAGGATTTGGATTAGCATCCAGTTTCCAAAATTTATAAACCTATGTTCATCCTTGTAAAAATGGCGATATTGAAACTTACTTCTTAGGAGAGAAGATCAAGTGGCCGACTAGACGCAGGTAGTGTTTGCCTCCTCCACAAAGAAGGATCCAGAATAGTAAGCAGATACTCAACATTTCCAAGGGATTGTCTAGGAGAGAATGCCAGGATTCACCAGAGAAGTGATAAGCACCCTAAACGTAAGTAAGGAGAGGGTTCAGGGCAGCCTGCCTGGCTGGGGAGTGGCTGAGGGCTGGGAGAAGCCCCTGCAGGAGGGAAAACAGCAAGGGAGAAATGCTCAGGGCTTCACACTGCAAAATGGGCTTTTAGGATCTTAGCTACAGGAGAACTTTTTGACTCACACAGGCCTCAGGCCTAACATAGGGAGCTGCCTAGAAATTGCACAGAGATGCTGCTCCAGAAAGGGAACCCACATGGAATCCCACAGGCATCCAAGCCTGGAGCACCTCCAGCTGGGCGCCATTCTGAGAGCCTGGATACCAGGAATCTACAGACGTGGCTGCTGTTGCACTGCTCTAAAGAGGAAGAGAGGAGGCTGGGGGCTCCTATGCCCCCCTGGGGCGTTCCCTACCACCTGCTGCAGGATGCTATTGAGACTGAGATATGAGTGGATCACACTGGCTGCAGCTTTGTGCCCATGTTGCCTGCTGAAACCTAGAAAAGTTAGGGGAAACTCTTCTGGACATTGATGTAGGCAAAGAATTCATGACTAAGACCTCAAAAGCACAGACAGCAAAAACAAAAATAAACAATTGGCACTTAATTAAACTATAAAGCTCTGCCCAACCAAAGAAAAAAATCAGCAGAGCGAACAGACAAACTACAGAACGGGAGAAAATATTTGCAAACTATACATCTGACAGGGGACTAATATTCAGAATTTACAAGGAACTCAAACAACTCAACAACAATAGCAATTAAATTAACCCCATTAAAAGGTGGACTAAGGACATGACTAGACATTCTTTCAAAAAAGAAAAACAAATGGCCAATAAGCATATGAAAAAATGTTTAATATCACTAATCACTAGGAAAATGCAAGTTAGAACTATAATGAGTTATCATCTTATACCAATTAGAATGACTATTACTAAAAAAAAAAATAACAGCTGTTGGTGAGGATGGGAAGAAAAGGGAACTCTTATTCAATGCTGGTGGCAATGTAAATTAGTGCCACCTCTATGAAAAACAGTATGGAGATTTCTCAAAGAACTGAAAATAGAAGTGCCACATGATCCAGCAATCCTACTTCTGGGTATCTACCCAAAGGAAAAGAAATCAATACATTAAAAAGATACCTGCGCTCATGTTTTCATAGCAACGCCATTCATAATAGTAAAGATATTACAGAATCAACCTAAGTGTCTATCAACTGAGTGGTAGATGAAGAAAATGTGGTATATTTATACAATGGAATACTGTTCAGCTGTAAAAAATAATGAAATTGTGTCTTTTCCAGAGCCATAGATGGAGCTGGAAACCCTTATTTTATGTGAAACAATTCAGATATAGAAAGACAAATGCTGCATGTTTTCACTTGTAAGTGGAACTAAATAACGTGTGCACATGGCAGCAGAGTGTGGAATGATGGACAAATGGAGACTCAGAGGGGTGGCGGGGGTGAGGGGGGGGATAATAGGAGGCTGCCTGGTGGGTACAATGTGTGCTGCTTCAGTGATGGGCACACTGAAGGCCCTGACTTCACCACAATGCAATATATCAATGTAACAAAACTGAATTTGTACTCCATGAATATATGCAAATAAAAATAAATGGGAAAAAAATTTACTTCTTAGCAACATTTGGGGAATTAAATGTCCTGATTTTTATAGAGTGTCTGAAGCATAGCACATACTATGTCAGCAATAAATGTTTATTAATGGGAAAAAAAGGAACAAAAGAATGTTTATTCATTTCCTATTGCTACAGAGCAAATTTCCACCAGATTTAATGGCTTAAAACAGCACTCATTTTATCTCACAGTTCTGTAAGTTTGGAAGGCCAGGTGGGCTTTCCTGCTTAGCACCTAGCAAGTCTCAAGTTAAGGCGGCAGCAGGGCTGGGCTGCTATCTGCAGGATCTGGGGAAGGATTCACTTCCAAGCTCATTCAGGTTGTTGTAAGAATCCAGTTCCTTGTGGTTGTAGGACTGAGGTCCCCATTTCCTCACTGGTGGTCAAATGGGGACACTTAGCTTCTTATTTTTCATTACACAGCACCCCCTATCTTTAAAGCCAGCATCAAATTCTTGTGATGAAAATCTTTCCGACCCCTTCTGCATTCTTCTTCTGTTACCAGTCAACGAAAACCCTCAGTTCTTAAAGGGGCTGATAAAATTGGAGTAGGCCCACCCAGATAATCTTTTTATCTTAAAGTCAACTGTGCCATAAAACAACATATTCATGGGAGTGCTATCTCATAGGTTCTAGATAGTTGGGTATAGAAACTCAGTAGCCATTATTATAATTCTGTCTACCACAAGATGAAAGGACAGAAAGAATAAATAATAAAATAATTACATATTTTTCAGAAGCCCAGGCTGGTTCCATGCAAAATCCTTTCTCTTTCACTTAATCTTAGTAACAGCATTACATGATAAATAATGCTCTCATTTTACAGACAAGAAAACTTTAGCCATTAAACCAGTTGTCCAAGGCCTCAGTGTTACTAAGTCTAATCCATGACTCCAAATTTTTATCTGAAGATAAGGAGAAAAACACATTGAATGTGAAAATTAGAAAGTAATTAAAGACTTGACTTCTTCTATGGAAAATGATGTGATTATTGGCAAGCTTACCCAAGACAACTATCCACCCTATTATCCTTGCATCCGTATTTTCACTTCTCTTCCCTCAACTCCTTGGTGACCTCAGACCTGTGGGTTTTATGCATGCAATAAGCTGTAACATTCCCCAAGTCCTCCAGGAATGTATGAAGGAACATACCTGGTAGACACTAGGCTCCCTATCCCAGCTAGTGTGAACTTGTGC
The DNA here is from genome assembly GCA_963574435.1 of Cheirogaleus major. Lineage (NCBI taxonomy): Eukaryota > Metazoa > Chordata > Mammalia > Primates > Cheirogaleidae > Cheirogaleus > Cheirogaleus major. The sequence goes on along the minus strand of CAUYPO010040233.1, from coordinate 8,511 downwards.
TGCTGTAGAAAGCATATATTTCTAATGCCAATTAGGACTTACTCATTTGCATGTGACTTTCTTTTCTAGTCTTCCAGTTTGGAAACTATAGTTCTGGTGCTCAAATACTGGAAATTCAAAGATTTACCAAAGTTTTGGGGAGAGTATTCTGATAAAATGTAAGTGTATGTTCACTGTACCACCTACTTTATTCCAGACTTTGTGTGAGCCTCTGGAGATTTTTCTGTGAATACCATAGACATAGCCTTAGCCCTCATTGAGTTGGAAGTCTTATAAGATTATGGGAATATACCTTGGTCCCTTTTCTATGAGATGGGACCAGGAAATAGTCACAACTCAAAAAGGTGCCACCCCACCCAGGGCTTTTCCTAAAAGATACAATTGGTGGATGGTATAGTGATGTGTACTATGGGTCATACTATTCCAACTTAGACCCCTTAATCCAACTTGTGCTCAAAATTAAACTTGGTATAAACCTTGGGGTCTTTTAAAACTATTCACATATTTAACTTTTTGGTCTCTGTGTTATTCTTGTTTCTTAGCAGAAATACTTTTTGAAAAATTCTAACTTCTTCTGGAGAACCAAAAGGAAGATGGATTCTTTTCCCCCTGTTCAGTCAAGAGAGACAGGGAAGAATGTGACCCTAGATCATTAACTCAGGAGTTCTGACTGTCCTTGGGAGGGAGCCAGTGGCCCAGGAGAGAAGCCAGATGGGGTCAGAGACCTCAAACTGACAGATGTGGCAGAGGAGGATTCCAGGAAGAAAGATCAGAGCTGACCGGGACAGAGAGCCACTTGCCCAGATGCAAAACCCCAGAGACGGGAAGGTAAAGGCTTGGGCAGTGTTTTGGCTGAGTCATGGAGGAAACTGGCCATCAGCTAGGGTCAAGTTTAGGACAAAGAAACACCTCCCAGGGAGCTTGAGAAAAGAGAGGGAGGGCAGGGAAGAATGTGTCTGTAGGACCTTGAAGAGTTAGTAGTATTTACATAATGGTTTTATTTAAACCCTCTTGTGGTCCTACCATATATATCTTAATGTGGCAACACATCCATCTCCTGAGAGTCAAAAAATAATAGGGGCAGCAAATAGATCTGCTTCATTGTATATGGGTTATGAAGAAACATAAAAGCAAGAAGTTATAGAACAGAGAGAGCAAGAAGGAACTGTCTTTGAAGATTGCCTGCTCTTCCTTAATTGCACCATCACAGCGTTAATTTTCATCCGGTTAATTTGCTGACCCCGAAGCAAAGGTTGGTGCCAGGTGTGACCCAGTCCTCTACCTCTGAGAGAGGTGATATTAAAGAGAGGAAAGGATCAAAGTCTTCATCCTGAAGTCTTTCCTCAGTTTATGAAAGAAGATCTTGGACCACAGTTTATTTATTCTGAAGAGTTTTGCAAAATGCCTTTGCCTATGATACTTTTTAAAAGTCCTATTTAAATTACAATCCATTTAAAGTTTATTGAACAGCACATTCTATTATGTCTGCACGTTTTCTTCTTTAAAACAGTGTTCTTGCTTCTAATGTTTTTTATGATAATTCTAAGCAAGTAACTAACTAAAACAACTCACACAACATAAATAATGCCTTCTTTGGACCAGGCTGACCTAGGCAATGAGGACACAGATGGAAAAGATAGGTCAGAATTCCAACTAATAAATATAGAGGGAAAAAAAGATGGAATTAGAAAATCATTCCTTGGCAACCACAAGAGTAATAATTGTTTCAGGCAAGGATCTTCAATGGATGCTAAAATTAGTGGGTGAAAGTATTATGAGAAACAAGATATTTGCATAGTCTCAAAGTATTTCCCCACAAGATACTAATTAATTACAAAAAGAAAAATAGTAACTTCACAGTGGAGAAGCCTGGCAGACACCACTTTTATGAAGCAATTAAAGTTAATATCACAAAAAAAGGGGACAGATCCACATTATGTGCCTCATGATATGATGCACCGAGAAGGACGCAACATGACTTCTGTGGCTTTTCTGACAAAATTACACGGTCTGCATCTGATTATGAGGAAACCTCATGCAAACCCAAATTAAGGGACATTCTACTAAATAACTATTCTTTACTTTTTAAATGTGCTTTTTAAAGTTCACGAAAGAGAAAGAAAGGCTGAGGACCATTCCAGATTCAAAGACAACAAAGGGACATTAACAGATCAGAGACACGTGACAACTAAATGCAATGTGTGATCTGTATTAGACCTTGGACCCAGATCCCTGGGTTTAGTGGGACAACAAGTAAACCTTGAATATGGCCTTTAGATTAAACAATAGCATAGAATCAATGTTAATTTCATGATTTTTGATAATTGAACTGCGATTTTGGAAGAAAAGGCCCTTGATTTTCGGAAATTCACACTGAAGTATCTAGAGATAAAGGAAGATCATGTGTCCAACTTTATCCAAATATTTCAAAATTAAGTATGTGTGTATAGATAGGTGATAGAAAATGTGGTACACTTTAAATATTTACAGAAAATCTAGGTGCAGGTCATATGTAAATTCTTTGTATATTCTTAAAAATTTTTCTATAAGTCTGAAATTATTATAAAATAAAAAGTAAAAGATAAAGGAAGTTCAAAAAAATTGGACATGGCTTCTGACATCATGGACCTCACAAGGTCTTGGGGACAGAAGGGCAAGTCACCAGAAAGAAAGAAATGTAATTAAGCAAACTAAGGGTATTGTAAGGGCACAGGGCATGAGATATAATTTCTAAAAGTAAAAGAGAATAGACATTTTCTAGAAAAGACATTAAGTGTGAGTTAAGCAAACTCATTGCATTCTTAGCCCTTAGGAAAATATTTGGGCTCATAATTCTGAAAAGGGAGTTGTCCCATGTTGATAAAAGAAAGGCTTTAGCTCATAGACCACTCTACCCAACCATCCATATATTCATCTGTCCAGTAACATGGTTGCAATATTGTGGTATAATAAGAAATATACATTTGGTCTCTGCCCCCAGTTCCTGTCACAGAGCTTTTAAAACCCTTGTAATTTCCAGAGTGATAGGGTTCTAGGAACATCTTTTATTCTAATATTTGGTCTTTGACCCCAATTCCTGAAACAGAGCTTCTAAATCCTTTGGAATTCCTGGATGATAGGAGCATCTTCAGTTCTAATGAAGCGACTCTTGGTGGGCTCCCTGATGGGGGCTGGTCACCAGAAAGACCAAGGCACTATTATGAGCTTGGAGCTGTCAGCCCCAACCCCATCCTCTGGAGAGGGCAGAGAAGCTGCAGATTGAGTTAATACTCTACCATGCCTAAGGTGATGAAGGCACCATAAAAATCCCTGAACTATGGGGTTTGGAGAGGTTCCAGGTTGTTGAACACATGGAGGTTGCCTAGAGGATGCCTGGAGAGGGTGTAAAAGCTCGGGGCCCCATCTCTCTCCCTCTGGTCCTTTATTTGTGTCTTTTGTAAAACTCATTCTAATAAACCAGTAAGTGTAAGTAAAGCACTTTTCTGAGTTCTGTGAGCCACTCTAGCAAATGATGGACCCCTAGGAGTGGGTCATGGGGACCCCCATTTTTTAGATCATCAGTCATAAGTTTCAGTGGCCTGGATTGCAACTGGCCTCTGAAGAGGGGAGAGGGGGTAGAAATCTTGTGGGACCAAGCTCTTAACCTATAGGATCTGACTGGAACTCCAAGTAGACAATATCAAGATTTAATCAAACTGTAGGACACCCAGTGGGTGCTCTGCCATAAAATCAATGTGTGTGTAAAAAATCCACACATGTGATGTCAGAAGTGTTCCATGTTCTGTGTTGAGTGTGAGGGTAGGAAAAGTAGTTTGCTTTTTCTTATGTCATACACTGGTCATCTATCCACTCTGGGCTCCCCTAGACCGTTAGCATAAATTAAGCAATTTTATAATTTATACCCAAAGTACAGTGACACTGAACATCTCTTTGCTAGCAAAGATCCAAGTATTTTAATGCCCCTCTTTTAATTGTTTTGAGGTTCACCATGGGGACAGGATGTCACAACTGAGTCCTCAGCCTCAGTTAACCTCGTGCTGACTAATCCAGATATATGTCCACTTTTCTCTATAAAGGGAGAACTGCGTACCAGCTAGGTATTGAGGCAGATGTCTACATTAGTAAAGGAAAGTGTTTCCAAGCATTTCCAGCGTGTACACTGAGGTAAGGAGGTATTAGCACCTCTAACGACTGGGTATGAGTGTTCAGAAGCCAGAGGAGGAGAGACCTTTTGGCAGCTTCCCAAGGTGATGCTACCTGGCCCGGAATAGGAAGTCGCTGGCAAGTTTGAGCCACTGAGAATTTAAAACGTATCTTCTTTTTTTTTTAAGGTGAGAAGATAGATATATTTAGAATTAGCCAGCTGGACTCAGTTTAGATGATCCCAACTTTGTTGGCAATGTCCAAAGCATCATAATCAGGAACCAGTGGAACATATGCCTTCTTCTCTCCATTAGGCCTGATCAGGGTGTTGACCTTGGCCACATCAAGGTCATAGAGCTTCTTCACAGCCTGTTTGATCTGGTGCTTGTTGGCTTTGACATCCACAATGAACACAAGTGTGTCGTTGTCTTCTTTCTTCTCCATGGCAGACTCAGTGGTCAAGGGGAACTTGATGATGGCACAGTGGTCAAACTTGTTTCTCTTGGGGGCTCTTCCAAGGATATTTGGGCTGTCTACAGAGCCGCAGTGTCTTTGGCTGCGGAAAGGTGGGTGATGTACGGGTCTTCTATTTTTTGTGGCTGTGGACGCCTTTTAGCACTGCCTTCTTGGCCTTCAAAGCCTTTGCTTTGGCTTTGGCTTTGGGAGAGGCAGGAGCTTCCTTCTTTGCCTTCGGCACCATCTTGTGAAAAGGACCTCTGAGGCCCCTAAAATGTATCTTCTTATCTTCAACTCCAATAATGTTATTTCACTTTTTCCAGAATCATTGGCTTTAACTGAATTAGTAAATTAATTGACTTCTGAATTCAAAATATAAATGACTAAGAATCCAAACAGAAACAGAAGCTTCCTGATTCTCCCTTATCTACTTCTGGTCAGTTCTAGGATGATATCTTCACTTTCATCACTGGGACCTTCCATAAATATTCATCTATGACTGTGTGGTCATGAGTGCTGTCATGTGACATGCATGCATGTTTTACTTAAAACCAAATTCCCAAGAAAATAGTCTTATTTACTCATTCAATATCTATTCATTCATTCAGTGAGAATTGAATGCTTCTCTGAACCAGATTCCAATCGCAGACTTTTGGACATGTCATCATAACTGAGGAAAAGCTGTATGGAATGTCAGAAGGTCTAGTTTGAGCTCCAGTTATGCCACTGTGTGTGTACAGGTTCTTGGGTAAATGGCTTCTCACCTCTAGACCTTGGTTATCTCACCTGTAAAGTGAGGATGCATTAACACTCACCTTAGTACCTTCCAGCACTGTAGCTTAAATAATTATTAATAGAATTGATGGTCTACCTGATGCCCCAAAGGATATGCCTCACACTGAAAATCTCATTCAAGGGCAAATATACTAATGAGGGTAGGATGTAGACACTGCTGCAGAATTACTCAGTACAAGTAGGAGTATGATTTCCCCACAGATGGAGAAAGAGTCTCCCAAAGGAGTTTATAAGAAAGATAAGCTTTGGGAGAAGAGAGAAAAGGGAATGCATGTCAGAGAAGAAAGGGAAGATCTTCCCAGATGAGAGAATGGTTGTCTCTTCTAATACCTGGGCAGGACACGTGCAGACAGAGTGAGGCACGGAAATGAAGCACAGACTGGAGTTTGCTTGCAATGGATGGAATTAGCCTCTAAAAATTTTACAAGGAAAACTTTTGAAATATCCCTTCTTTATAAAGTGAAGGACATTTTCATTGACTTTGGAAAAAGACCTAAAGATGACTTATGAGGTATTTTGAAGGTCAGAGATGCTATGATAAATCTCACCAAGCAACCGTGTTGTTTGATATTGGACTCACTGTTCCAGAGGGAGGAGTATTTTCCTTAAAGACACTTAGGATGTTTAGATACTAGATCTGTCTTCTTTTCCAAATGTGACAAGATGTTGAGTTATTGCTTCATGAAGAAACTGGAAACCACCCTGAGATGCTGTTTATTTCTTAACTGCTTTGCTGTAAGCTGCTGTTTTAAATTCTAAACAGCTTAATAAAACTTTCCAACAATTTCAGCATTTTCTAAATTCAAGAGGCCATCTTTATGGCTTTTGGAAGAAAGTCCAGGAGTATTGTCACTAAGCAATTTCAGGCAACAAGCTAATTTTAACAGATGAAATAATAACAAGTGAAGTGATGCCATTTAAAATCCCCTAACAACTCAGTGTGCATGTGACTAACACCCCATTACCTCACCAGCTGATTCAGAGGGATGAGTGTGTGTTACACAGGAAGATTTTAAATGCCTACCTCAGCTGCTTTGCCTTTGGTCAATGGAGAAACTGACTAAATCAGCTAAGTCGTTGAAGCCAAAACTGTGGGCTTTTAGGGGTCCATATGGTTTTGAACCAGCAGAGTAGGGGGAGGGCAGTTGAGGAAAAGCTTGAAGGTGGGCTCCCATCTGAACCCTTTCACTCCTTGAAACTACCTAGTTGCAGCTTGCCACACAGACCTGGAGCCAAGCCATGGGTTTCCCAACACATGTGGCAAAATCGCTTCATCCACACAGCCATCCAAAGTATGCATTACAGTTTCCATTTTTTCAAAAGAAAACGCGGTTCAGAGAGGTGAAATGACTTGCCTTACTTATTGCTCACTTATAGCTCACTTATTGCAGAGCTGGGATTTGAACCAAGGTCACACTCCAAAGTCCCATGCTGCTGCCCCTTGGAGAGAGGCTGTTCTCTGCCTGGGCTCAGGTTGAGATCTTGCCTTCTTCAAACCTGACCTCCTCTCTCCTCTTCCCTCCCCTAGAGACATGCCTACCCCTATCCTTGGCTGTTGGCAAGAGACCCTCTCCTTCCTTTTCAGACTACAGTTTCTGCACCTATCCATCCTTTCTTGGCCTTGTGATATGTCATGTCCAGAAGCTGAAATGCAAGTAAGTTATAAAGGGCTGATCTTGGCAGCAGGTTCATCACAAAATCGGTTCAGAAGCTGTTCCCATGAAAATTAATAGCTGAAACAGACAGCCCTGTACGGATGGAACAGTGTGCTCACTGAGTGGGAATCTTGCTTTTCAGTAGATTTCTCCTTCCTGTTTCATATGTCATTATTGGCACAGAAGGAAATGGGGTTTAAAGGTTTGCATTGTGATTGGGATTTGGGCAGGGCTTGAGTTGCTTGAGTTAAATATACAGATGCCCTAGACTTCCCCTTGTGTTTCAGAGCTGATGGTTGTTTTCCTGTGGATTAGAGGTCACATGAGGCAGCTGGCAATAATGTATAGCGTCATTCGGAGATAGAAAGGTCTTTCCCTTTTTCCTGTTCACAGGGAGACAGGGCAGGCATATGGTGAAACTTCGGCCATATTTTTTGCTGTCTCACTGTATGAGATCTAAACCCAGTAACAAGTGGTCAGCACCTCCATGTCCCTCACATGCCCCCATCACAGCCAACCCATTGTACATAAAGCCCAGCGAGTTTCACCTCCGAAATCTTGCCTGGATCCACCTAAGCTTATCCATTTCCATTGCCGTTGCCCTGTTCCCAACCACCACTGTCTCGGGACCGGCTGACAAAGTCATCTCCCCATTGGTCTCTTTGCCTTCCTCTGCTCCTGCAATGACCCAGTCACACCAAGTGGCCAGACTGAGCTTCTCAAAATGCACATCTTCTCACTCTGCCCGCTTGATTCTGACATTTTAGTTACTCCATGTTGACCTTAAGATAAAACATAAACTCAGTAATGTGGCCTGCCTGGACCCACAAAGCACAACCCCTGCCTGCTTCTCTGACTTAGTCACACACTGCATTTGCCCACACTCCTTCAGCTCCAGGAACACCACCCTCCAAACTGTCTCTGAACCCCAGGTCTTTGCATACTTCCTTCTCTCTGCCAGGAATAATGTCCACACTTTGGCGTGTTCTTAGCTCAAATGCCACTTCCTCAGAGAAGCTTTCCCTGACTACACCCAATCTGCTAGGTCATGTTTCTTACTGTTTATCCCTTGCACTCTGAACTCTCTTTCTCTGGAGGTATAACAGTCGTAGTTTTAATTCTTTTTGTGATTATTTCTTTGATTTTTGTCTCCCTTTTCAGACAGTTAACTCCTGAGGTTAGAAACAGCTTCTGATTTTTTCCTAACTATTGAATTCCTAGTGCCATGGAAAATCATGAGATATCTTACAAAATTAATCTCTTCAGGTTACTTTTGAATTTTTGCTTGTGTAAAATAATTAACACAAAGAGGAAGACTTTCTTTTTTTTTTTTTTTTTGCTTTTATTTCATCATATAATGGGGGTACCAATGTTGTTAGGGTTACATACATTGCCCCTCCCCCCCTCCCCCCCACCTGTCAGAGCTTCAAGTGAGTCCAATCCCCAGGTGGCCCAGGCAAGG
>CAUYPO010040232.1:0-13190 GCA_963574435.1 Cheirogaleus major | reverse complement strand
AGCAGGACGGCAGCCGTGGCGGGAGAGGAGGGGCAGGCCCCGGGAGATGTGAAATCAGGTGAGGCCCAGGCGCTCTGGGGAAGCTGTCAAAGTGGAATCAGCCGGCCTGGGTCCTGCTGGGTGTCCTTGGGAGGGCCACACCCCCTCTCTGGTCCTGTCTTCCACCCTGTATCAAGACAGTTGGGACAAGCTGGTGTCTGGTTCTACTGAAGGACTGTCAGGAGTCTGGTGGCTGGTGGCCAAATCCACCCCTCGTGCCCCGGTCCTCAGACTGCCCTTTCCCGAACCGTTGCTCCCGGGGTCTGCCAGGTGGGCCGATGCGAGCCCGTGGGTGCCCTTGTGGAACCCAGCCCGAGGTGTCGTCTTGCACCAGGTGACCCAGACGCTGCAGTGGGCTGTTCGCAGCTGGACAGACCTGGAGGGCAGCATCGTGTCCGTGGAGCGGATGAAGGACTACGCACGGACGCCCAAGGAGGTGATGGGGGAGGCGGGGCAGGGCTCGTGCCCCGGGGGGGATGTACAAGGGAGGGCGGTGGGCCCAGGTTGACATCTGCCATGGGCTTCGGGGTCTGCACCCTCGTCTCCCGCACTCAGCCCTACTGCTGTGGGCCAGAGCCACGGCCGGGGAGGCGGCCGTGGTTAAGAGCATGCCGTCGGGCGCCAGGTCAAATCCTGGTTGCTTTGCTTCCTAGCTTGAGCAACACAGGTCACCTGCTGAGTGCCAGGCGACCACAGGAACAGCAATATAGCTGTAGCCACATCTTACAACAGTAACAGAACAGCAAGGCGGCAGCAATAGGATGGTAACCTGACAGCAGCCTCCCGCAACGTGATAGTGACACAGTGACATCGCAGCAGCGTGACAGCAACGTCACAGTCCCGGGTTTACTGGGAAGATCAAATGAGACCCTGCAGTGACGGACTTAGCAGCGTCTCATGAGCCCCATTGCACAGATTAGGAAACCAAGGCTCAGGGGACGGAATGGTCCATTCAAGGTCCCGGGAGAGGCAGACGGCGGCGTTGGTCTCCGCGCTGCCCAGTCCTGTCCTCTTCGCAAAGACAAAGGGGTGTGTCCACTCCCACTGTAGGAGAAGAGAACATTCCTTGACCACAGACAGCGAGCGGCTGCTGATGATGAAAGGTTAAGGGCAGCCAACACCAGCGTCGTTTTTGCCATACCGGATACTTGTTCTCAGCACTGCTATGTTCCATGCCCTGTCTTGTTTGATTCCCGTAACCTTGCAAAATAGCAATACATGTGCCCATTTTGCAGGAGAGGAAACTGAGGCTCAGAGAGGTGGGCCATCTTGTGAGAACCCTTGGAGGAAGGCACCTCTGACCCTGTGTCCCCTCCTGCTCCAGGCCCCCTGGAGGCTGCCCACCTGCGCAGCTCGGCCCCCCTGGCCTCGCGGCGGGCAGATCGAGTTCCGGGGCTTTGGGCTGAGATACCGGCCCGAGCTCCCGCTGGCCGTACGGGACGTGTCCTTCCAGATCCACGCGGGAGAGAAGGTGAGCAGTTCTCCCGCGACGTCCTCTTCACAGAGGGCAGACCCCAGGGCCCCAGAGTCCAGGCCTTGAGCACCAGCCACCTCCTCAATGTCCCCACCTCAGATCTGCCACACCCTAAACTGGAGTCCTCATCCTCCCAAGCCTGCTTCCATGTGGGGACCCCTCGGAAGAGGTGTCCCCAGATAAACAGTCCATTCCTCAGCTTCCTTCTTCCTGTAACATTTACTGAACACCTACTGTGTGCTGGGGACCGTGGTCAATGTTCCCCATACATTATCCAGTTTGCATGGGGGAGTTCCCCGCTTTGCCATGGGTGGCTTTGGGCAAGTCACTTCATGTCTCAGTCCCAGTGTGCCCATCTGTAAAATGGGAATAATAACATCAGTGTCATGAAGCTGTTGTGAAGTCTGAGTTAATGCATACAACGTGCCTGGCTCATAGCTAGTGCTACAGAATGTTTACTAATGCTTTTATTATTTACATTTTACCTCTCACGACAATCCCATCTTACGGATGCCCAGTCAGGCCCCTGCACTGAAGCCCTTTCCTCCCTCCCCACCTATAGACACGTCCTCCCCGTGACCCTCACTGTCCCCGCTCCAGGCTCCCAACAGATCCTGCCTAGCATGAACGACACAGCATGTCATTCCCTCGCTCTAAGCCTACCAGCTCCCGGCTTCCATCGGGGGAAAGTCTGAATTTCTGAGCTTGCCATTCAAGGCCCTGCCTACCTCCCTACCTCATTGGTTACTCTGCCAGGGCCTAGCGAGCATGTGTGGAGCAGCTGCCTCTGGGCACAGGCGGGCACAGGGTGCTGTGAGCTCAATGAGCTTCTGTTCTTACAAACACGCTTAGTGGGGTTTACCTGGAGTCTTCCCCCTCCCCGAACTCCTGTTCATCCTTCAAGACTCCACTTAAGTATCCCCTCCTCCATGAAGCCTTCTCTGATTGCCCCCGTCAAGTCCCATTCCAGGCAACAGGAACCTCACCTCCTTTGCTTCCCTCATTGCTACAGGTCCAGAGCGTGATCAGAGGGTGCTTGTTTCTCACACTGTATTAAAATTCGGTTTACTCAGTTGCACTGTTTCCTAGACCAGACCACATGGGAGCAAGGACCCTTTGATTTCTGTATTCCTGGTGCCTAAACGTGCGCCTGGCATACGGTGGGGTGACCCGCATGTTTCATTCACTTATGAATCAAATAGTGTTGAACCCACCCCCCCACCCCCCGCGTGTCAGACACTGAGGATGCAACAGCAGCAAGAGAAAAGGATGGGGGATGGGTGAAAGGATGGGCCGGGGGATGGAAGGATGAGGGGTAGACAGGATGCAGGAAGGATGGACGAGGAATGGAGGATGAAAGATAAATGAATGAAAAGATGGATGGATGGATGGATAGGGTAGAAGAAAGAATGGGGGTTGGATGGATAGGGTGAGGAGGAAGGGAAGTGGGAGGAGGGATGATGAAGGGGGTGGGTAGAAGGATTGGGAAGGAGGGAGGAACAGAAGGAAAGATGGGGGAGCGAGCTGTCAAGGATAAGGGGAAGTCAGAATGCACAAATGGAAGGTAGGATGGATGGATGGATAGAAGGGAGGACGGGCATTCACAGGATGATGGACGGACAGATCTTGGATACGGGGAAACATCCCCAAATAGATGCCCACGAACCCTCTGGGCTGTGGCCTGCCTTCCAGTGCCCAGGCCTGGTCAGAGCCAGCTCTGTCCCTTCCCTCCTGGCAGGTGGGCATCGTTGGCAGGACGGGGGCCGGGAAGTCCTCCCTGGCCGGGGGTCTGCTGCGGCTCCAGGAGGCAGCTGAGGGCGGGATCTGGATCGACGGGGTCGCCATCGCCAACGTGGGGCTGCACACGCTGCGGTCCAGGATCACCATCATTCCCCAGGTGAGGCTGGCAGAGCGGGGTGGGCGGAGGGGGGCGGGGGCTGGCCCTGCTCTGACTGGCCACTTGCTCCCAGGACCCCATCCTGTTCCCGGGCTCTCTGCGGATGAACCTCGACCTGCTACAGGAGCACACGGACGAAGCCATCTGGGCGGCCTTGGAGACCGTGCAGCTCAAAGCGCTGGTGGCCAGCCTGCCCGGCCAGCTGCAGTACGAGTGCGGGCAGCAAGGCGAGGACCTGAGGTACGGTCGCCCCGCCAGGGCCGGGACCTGCCGCCCCGCAGGATCAGCAGCCCGGTTCTAACATCACACGTCCCTTACCTGCCATTCCAAACTCCAGCAAGGTCTCTGATTACCGAGTTTCTTTTTCCCAAATTAGTAATAGCTTCTTCCTAAATTTATTTGGTGGCAAAAGCCAACCTTGACTGACACGAGGCTACTTATAGTCTTTAGTTATCCCGCTCGGTATTTAAGTATTTAGTTTGCTACAAACATACCGTGGTTTGACATTGGGTGCTCACCTCACTCCCACTGGGGCTATACCTTTTTAAAAAAATTTTTTTAAATGTGGAAAAATACACATAAAATTAACCATCTCTATATTGTAGAAATTGGCAAAAAAAATTTTTTTTTTAATTAGCCATCTCAACCATTTTTAAGTGTACCATTCAGTAGTGTTAGTTCGTTTTGTTGTATGACAATGTGAATGTACCTATGTCCTGTTAAATAACTCCTCAGTTCCCCCTCCCCAACCCTGGCAGCCACCATGCCACGTCCTGTCTGTCTCCGAGTCGGACCACTCTGGATACCTCCTATCAGTAGAATCACACGATATCTTTTTGTGACCACCTTATTTCACTCGGCATGATGTCTTCGAGGCTTATCCGTGTAGCATGGGTCAGAATGTCCTTTTTAAGACTGAATACTCCGTTACCTCGGTAGATCCCACTTCGCTTGTCCGTCCACCTGTCGATGGCTGGCTGGGTTGTGTCCGCCTAGCGCTGAGGCACTCGTAGGTGTACAGGTTGTGCCTTTTTATAAACCGAGATGCTCAGGACTCATAAACCCGTCTGCCCCTGAGGGCCTGGGGAAGGTGACGGCTTCCGGCACTAGTGACGGTGTCTCTGGCGGGGTGAGAGCATGTACAGCCAGGCTCCCCACTTCCCAGTGGTAGGACCTTGGGCACGTTCCTTAATCTCCTGTGCCTCAGTTTCCTCATCTGTGAAATGGGAATAAAAGCACCTACCTCCCTGTGCAGGGATTGACTGAGTTATATTAAGTGTAAAGTTGTCGAAACGGTGGCCGGCATGCAGGAAATACTAAATACTAATCCTCGGAGCCGCACTCTCGAATTCCAATTTCACAGAGTTGGAATCTGTGCCTGAGACTTGCCCAGGGGCGCCCAGCTTGTAGGTGGTGAGGCTGGGGCAGGGCCCGGCCCCTGACACCTGCACCGCCATGGTAGGTTCTGATTGTCGCAAGAGACGTGTTCCACACGTCGCCACGCGGGGAGGCAGAGCATGGCGGGAAACAGCCCGGCCACGCGGGGGCCAGTTCCCATCACTGGCCGCATGACCTTGAATCTCAACTTTGCCCCCCACCCTGTAATTAGGGGCTACTACTTCACGCCGAGGGCTTGCCTGTGACAAGCACACGCTTTTATGTGACTTGTCTCCACAACCCGGCGAGGAAGTGCCCATTAAGAGCACAGAGTCTGGCCTCAGAGGACCTGGGTTCAAACTCTGGATCCACCATTAACTTTGTGACCTTGGACAAGACACTTAACCTCTCTGTGCCTGTTTCCTCTCTCTCAAGAAAAGAGTAATATCTACCTTTGTGGGCACTCTGAGGATCGAGCCAATATGTGCACAAGCCCTTAGCATGTGCCTGGCACACGGTGAAGCCCATAGAATAGAAATAGCCCTGAATAGGAAGTAGCCGTGTCACAGGCAGGGAAACTGAGGCACAAAGGGTCTGAATGGTTTGCCTACTGTCAGCCTGCTCACAGGCGGCAGGACGGGGATTCCCACGCGCCACGTAGACCGCAGACCCCGCTGTGGGGACGCGCACACACCCGTTTCTGTGCTGTCACAGACCCACGTGTGAGCGCGCCCTGTAGGTGGTGAAGTTCAGGCAAACAAACGCCCGGCCTAATCGTTCCACTCGTTCCCAGCGTGGGGCAGAAGCAGCTCCTGTGTCTGGCACGTGCCCTTCTCCGGCAAACCCAGATCCTGGTCCTGGACGAGGCCACGGCCGCCGTGGACCCCGGCACGGAGCGGCAGATGCGGGCCTCCCTCGGGCGCTGGTTTGCCCGCTGCACCGTGCTGCTCATCGCCCACCGCCTGCGCTCGGTGATGGACTGCGCCCGGTAAGGCCCCCGGCCGCGTGACGTAGAGCGGGACTGGCCCTGAATGGGACACGTGCCCAGCAGATGTTCCGACCTGTCCGTTGGGGTCAGGAAGCCGCACAGGAAGCGGGACTTGTGGGGAGCAAACCTCAGCCCAGATACGCTCAGAGCTGCCGCGTGCCTGGGCTGGGGCCAAAGAGCCACCCGTCTCCCTCTCTCCTGCAGGGTGCTGGTCATGGACGAGGGCCAGGTGGCCGAGAGCGGCAGCCCGGCCCAGCTGCTGGCCCAGAAGGGCCTGTTCTACAGGCTGGCCCAGGAGTCAGGCTTGGTCTGAGCCGGGCCCCTCAGCCGCCCCCCGCTGGGCCAGCCTGCATTGCCTAGGAGAGGCAAGTGACACAGGCATCATCGGTGGCTCCACGCAATGTTGAGTCTAGACCTCTCTGCTCTCGGGGAAGAAAACAGCAGAAAAAGCGGCTGCTTGTCACAGAGCATCAGACCTGGGAAGACATGGCCCCCCTGGCCCTGCCCACCTGCAGACAGCGTCGCAGCGGCCCTCAGCCCTGGCTGTCCCTGGCCTCACCTGGGGACACAAGGACATGCCTGTGCCAGGCTCCCCCACCCCACCATTCTATCAGAGTGCCTAGGGCTGGGGGCGGCAACAGTATGTGTACTTTTTACGATTTAGCCATTTTGTTATCCCTTGGGATAATCCCAGATTCATATGCAGAGATACCCTTTAGCCCGTTTCTTCCAAAGGTGACCTTCTGCAAAACTCTGGTCAGTATCACGGCGAGGGGATGTGGACATTGACACAATATACTGGTCTGTTCAGATTTCCCACTCGCGCTCATTTGTATTTAATTCCGCACCGTTTTATCACATGCTTGGGCATCCACGCCCACGGCGAGGGTACAAGATAGCCCCATCCCCACAAAGATCCCTCACTGTGGCTGTTTTTTAGCCACACCCACCTCCCTCCCACCCTGAGCGTTGGCAGATCGGTTCTCCGTCATCTTGGCTCCCCCGTCTGATTCCAGTGCGCAGGGAGGACCGAGAGCCACTGCCCTGCCCAATCCCCGCCCCGAGATGAGCTCCGAGGACACACGGAGTGGCCAGCACGTGGGAGCCGGTGCCTGTGAATCCTGCTAACGGGGCTGCTGTTAGGCCTACGCCACGGTGGCCTGGACACCAGCCAGCAGGGCCCAACGGGGAGTGGAACACAGGTGAGACCCAGCGAGGCCACACACAGACCTTCCCGGGCCCGCGCTGCCTAGGGGGCCCTTCATCCACCACGTCCACCTGTCGCTACGACACACAGCCACGCCAGACCTGCTCTAAACACCGGCGGCAGGTCCTCCAGCTGGCCCCCACCACCAGAGGAGGAAGCACCATCCACTGGGCCCCTCCAGTGAGGACGGTGCTGCCATCACGCCATTTTCTCGGATGTCCTATGATTAGACCATTAGGCGTCCGGATCAGCGGCCACGTGGAAAGCAGCTACCCTGGAGAGGCACCTGACCCTCACCCAGAACTGCAGGAGCAAGAAGCAAACCCTGCATCTCCCAAGACTGTATGGCTAATCTGCTCCCGCGGCACGGCCTCACCTTTCCCGATACAAAGAGATTTGCAAGAGTCATTCTGGGCACATGGGATTTGCGACTCAGGTCCCGGAACCGGACCTAGGCCCCGTGGCCCACACCCACCACCGCTCAACTTTGCAATAACGCCACAAGGTAGGTAGGATCAGCCACCTCTTATAGACAGAGCCACCAAGGCACAGAGGCTAAGTGACGAGGGTCACACGACCAGCGAATGACAAAAGCAGGACTGGCGCCTAGGTCTACCGGACCCTGAAGGCCTGGCTGCGTCCACCTTGCCGTTGTGCCGTCTCCCCACCCGATCCCTGGCCGCTAGAGGCGACACATTTGCCAAAGGGAAAGAAGAGAAGCAGCAGATGGGAGGGTGCCACCTCCTGACTCTACCAGAGGACAGGGCTGGAACCTCTGCCCCAAAGAAAATGGAACAGTCATCTAGAAAGAAATAAAATATATATTTTTTACTGCAAATGTTCACATTTCCAGTGTAAGTCATTACAAAAGACCCCCCGCCCCAAGAAAAACTTGGTTTAGCTAATGTGAAAGAATGATATAACTTACAAAAAAATAAATATTTCCGCCTAAAAGAAAGATGCGCTCTGGGTTGGACGTCAGCACGGTGATTCAGAGCGAGGGTGACGCGGGGCCACTCAGCCCTCACTGCTGCCTGGGTCTCTCTCTTTCTCCCACCAGGACACCTGAGCACAGGCTCTGAGGGACTCTGCTTCTCCGTTCTCTTCCGGAACACGGGACCAAGTGTCCCACGCAGGCCCGGCTTTTAGCTATTCCCTGGGGGTGCCGCTCCCTGGCTTGATCCTTCCTTCTGAGAAAGTAAAGCCGCGAGACTCTGTGTCTCCTAGGAGCAGTACTTACAAAAAAAAAATCACTGATATTCGAGGATGGGTTCTCCTCTTCTTGTCCTTAGAAGAGAATCAGTAACTAAAGGTCAAGTTCTTTGTCACGCCACCCCTTTGGCAGCTAAGCGGATGCCAATGGTGAGAAATTAAAATCTAAAACCGAGAAGACTCAAAGAGACTTTTTGGTACCAACTGGGAGTACGTGGGAGGTACATCGTGCTCTTTGCTCCGGACACGTCACAACCGCTGGCGGACCTTCCTCTCTCGGGTACCTGGAGGGGGGGAGGGAAGAGGTGGGGGTGGGGAGCAAGGGAAGACTGGAGTGCGGGGCAGGTGAGCCCAAGCCAGGCAGCCAGCCCTAAGGGATGAGCCCCTGGCCCAGTGTCCGCTAGTCCAGCCAAGTCCCTTTGATGAGGATAGCCGTGCGGGTCCACAAGGCCACCTCTGGCCTCTGAAGCGAGGCCGGGTGGAGGCAGCTCCGGGAGGTCAGTTCCCAGTGTCTGAGAGCCTGGAAGACCAGATGTTGGCAGGAAGACCATCCAGGCCCTTGAGACACTGCCCGCAGGGGAGAATGACGATCGCCAGGCAACCCCGAGGAAAGGACGCTTTCTGGGCGGAACCAGACAGGGATGTTGGGGAGCCGGAGGGCCAGGCGCCGCTCGAAGACTCGGAATCCGCAGACTTCGGCTGGAGAGAGCTGAGGCAGTTGGCTGGATTTGGTCACAGCACTTTTTATGCAACTGTTCCTCTGGGAGTCCGGCTGCCACAACCTCCCGTGTGGGAAGCAGCAGGGCACCAGCCCACACGCCTGGGGCGTGAGAACTCCCGCATGTGTTTCGAAGGGGCACCAGAGGCAAGGGGGTACGAGTTTTGGGTGAGATCCATCTCCGTCTCTATCCTGTGTCTTCACGGCTGATTCCGGGAAGGGGGCCGGAGGGTGGCTGCGACTGCTTTGGATGAGATTTTGCTTTTTGGTTTTTTTTGGTTTCAGCATAGGAGGCTTGGTTTCCCAAGGATGCTGACATCCCTGAACGCTGGCACACGGGCCCTGCCGTTCTGACCAGGCGTGCCAGCTCTAGGGCTCACGCCAAGCCGGCATCTTTGGCCATGTCGTAGAAGAGTCCTCTCTGCTGGAGGAGGCCGGAGGGGGTGCCGCACTCCCGGATTTCTCCTTTGTCCAGGACGATCACCCTGCAGGAGAGGTTCACACGTGAGGGAAGGAAAGGGGTTGGTACCTTGTGGCCCTGGAGCCCACCTGCACAAGCCATTGCTTTGGGTCGGGCCCCTAACATCATCTGCCAGGACTGGTGCAGTAGTCTTCCAGCCGGCTGCCCACCCTCAATCCCTATTTCTGGTCAACGTCGAATTCCTATGAGGCTGTGTCCTTAATCTCTACCCCCAGTCATCAATGATGGTGCAAACAGCAATGATGATAACGGTGTCAATTATTCACATGCATTGTTCCCTTACACTCAGAACAAAAGAAAAAGATCTTACCATAGTCTATCACAGGGGTCAGTAACCTTTTTCTGAAAAGGGCCAGATAGTAAATATCTTAGGCTCTGTGGGCCCTGTGGTTTCTGTTACAACCCCTCATCTCTGCTGTATTTACAGTGTGAAAACAGCCGGAGACAACAGAAAAACGAACAGGCACGGCTGTGTGCCGATAAAGCTTTATCATAAAAATGGGCAGGGGCCATAGTGTGCTGACCCCTGGCACACAAAGTCCTACAGGATCTAACACGGCCCACATCTGACCTATGCCCCCCCGGAACTCAATAGTGCCAACACAGCACCTGTCACATAGTAGGTGCTCTGTGATCTTTTAAAAACATCGTGTCACTCTTTTGCTTAAGACCTTCCCATGGCTTTATAGTGCTCTTAGAACAAGTGCCAAACTTCTCCCTGTGGTTACCTGGTGCTCTAAGATCTAGTGTTCTGCCTCATCTCCTACCCCCGTCCCCTCCATTCCAACCTCCAGGCACACGGGCCTCTTGTTAGCCTCTGAATTCAGTCAACTCGTTCCCATTTCAGGGCCTTTAGCCTGGGGCTGTGCCCTCTGCCTAGAATTTTCTTCCTTTAGATCAAAGATGGGCAGACTGTGGGCCCCTACAGGCCAAATGTGGCCCGCTGCTTTTCTTTATGAATAAAGTTTTATTAGAACACAGCCATGCTTACTCGTTTGGGTCCTGCCTACGGCTGCTTTCATGCTGCAGCATCAGAGTTGCGCAGCCGTGGCAGAGACCAGATGGCCCATGAAGCAGAAACCATTCTGGCGCTTTACAGAAAAAGGTGCTGGTCTCTGTCCTGGACCTTCATGTAGCTGACTCAGCTCAAATGTCACCTCCTCAGAGAGGCCTAACCTGACCACCCACGCCACATCCAAAACCCTCAAGACTCTGGCCCGAGGGCCACATGATGACTTTTGTGGGCCACGTTGATGCCTGTGTGGGCTGCTTTCTCTGTGCAAGATGAAAGTGCCAACATAGTCATTATTTCATGCTTGTGTTGGTATAAAAAATATGATCTAGTCTGGATTATATTTATTTCTTGTCTTCTGATTTGTAAAAGAAAATAAAACATTTCCATGGGCCCAGGCACTGTGCCTCCGGTGCCCAGGGGACGCCCTGGCCCTGCCTGTCCTCGCCACCCCATCCTCTGGGCAGATCTCTTTCCTTGCACTCACAGCCCCCGGGAACCACTGATGTGTTGCTCGGTTCACTGTCTCTCCCACCTAGGCTGCTCTGTCCCTGACGCAGGTCCCTTGTCTGACAGCCTCCTGCAGAGTCCCCAGTGCCAGGAACAGTTCCAGCAACGCGGCAGGGGCGCCACACAGTGACGCTGACTGCGTGAATGACTGGCTGATGCCCGAGACACCTGGTACCACCTGGATAAAGACAGGACCCACCCCCTGGGCCTGGCGCTAGGCCTGAGGACAGTGCTGAGTGAAGGAACGAGGGGTCAGTGAATGCGCTGGGGCCCCGTGCCGGGCAGCACCTCGTGTAGTCTAGGATGGTGTTGAGCCGGTGCGCAATGGTGAGCACAGTGCAGTCCTCGAACTGCGTCCGGATGGTGGACTGGATGAGGTCGTCCGTCTCCAGGTCCACGGCCGCCGTGGCCTCGTCCAACACGAGGATCTTCGTCTTCCTCAGCAGGGCCCGGGCCAGGCACACGAGCTGGCGCTGCCCGATGCTGGACCGGGAGAAACAGACCAGGAGATGGCGTCAAACCGCCCTGCCCTGCAGCAGGGCTGGGCTGGCAGACGGAAGAGACGCGCTGCGCTGCCCGGACCGGGAGCGCGCGGCCACTCCCCACGTGCGGGCTGCGGCCAACACGGCCCGTCAGTCGGAACCGGCTCCCGTCACTGAGAAGCTGGCTCAGAGTCAGCCTCGGCTTGGGGCTCAGAGGCGACGTTCACGGTATTTGCCCAGGTCAGCGTGGGTGACGTGGCAGCTAGCAAGAACGGCCCCACGTCCACGGGTTCCTATCCAGCCGTAGGGCCGCGACAGCTGACTCTGGACGCAGCCACGTGCCCCGCTTTGGTGGCCAGGACGCCGGCAAACCTGGGGCTCACAGAGGCTCGCCATGGGAACGCATGCCGGGGCTCGCTCAGTCTCGGGCCTCTGCCGTCGCCATAGCAACGCGCTGCTCTGCCGGGGATCAGGGACACACGGGGCATGCTCTTACTGCCCCAGCTGAGGCCAAGTAGGTCAGCCAACAGCCCGCCGCCCCCCAGACACGTGCGTGAGCCCAGCCAAGCCCAGCGGAGCCACCTGGCTGGCTGCCCTCACGTGGGCGGCAATCACTGCCGTGCCGCTGAACGGCACCAAAGGTTTGCAGCTGGCTGTCACAGAGAGGGGTGGCTGAGCTGGGTACTGACTAATAACACCGGAGCAGGACCCGGAGGTTCCCCACTGTGCCAGGCATTAATGCCTTAGGCACTGGATCGCGGGCAGATCCCAGGGATCGGGGAGATGGAGGGTGCGTGGGGCTCAGAGGGCTCCGAGCAGTGGTGTCCCCAGCTGGCAGGGAAGCCCTTCGGTGATTTCACAGCCGACAGCTGCTCTCACATGAATGCAGCAGGGGCAAGAAAGGAAACGTATTGGCCATCCTGCTTACTACACCTCGTCGTCAGAAGAGACTGGATTGAAACCCATTTTACAGACACAGAAACTGAGGCTCCAGCAGGTGAAGGGACAGACCGCTCATCTGTGGCAGAACTGGGGCTCAAATCCAGGTCTGACACAGATGCAAGAGACAGAATCTTCAAACGCCCCGACCCAGGTGACACCTAGAAGGCCTTGCCGGGGGTCACCCTGCTCAGCCCCCGCCTACCTCAGGTTCTCCCCGCCCTCCGCGCACTCGTGGTCCAGCTTGTCGGGAAGGGAGGACACGAAGCCCTTCAGGTGCGCCAGCTCCAGGGACGTCCAGACTTCTTCGTCCGAGTACTGGCTGAACGGGTCCAGGTTCATGCGGAGGGAACCCGAGAACAAGACGGGGTCCTGTTCAGAGAGAAGACAGCAGGTGGCACGTGAAGCCTGCGTCACGCCGGCGTGGCCCGAGGAAGGAGGTGCTGCACGGAAAGTTCTGGCCACAATTGTTGAAGAGGGGGATTCAGCGTGCCGCAGATTCAGTATTTCTGGAGACGTTAATGACGGGAAAACAAGGTCCAGAAAAGCCTGGGTTAAGCAGAGTAAAGCAGATGCCTTCTCTGCAGAACTTCCCAGAGAATCCAATACACACAGGAGTTGGGAACCTTCCAGAAAGGAGACACAGCACGGATAGCTCCAAATCATAAAGTACTGTGGATCCCCTCCCTGTCCCCCAACTCCAAAAGAGATTCTTATAACACACTTTAAGGAACATTACACTAAAAGGCAATGTATTGAAAAAATCACTACCTGTAGGAGCGGTCCCCAACCTCTGTGGCACCAGGGACCAGCTTCATGGAAGACAATTTTTCCACAGACGGGGGGGGGGGGGG